>JAALXN010001468.1:0-40410 GCA_012978555.1 Fusarium drepaniforme | reverse complement strand
TGTTAGTATTGGGATATGATGCTATGATGTGTTGGAAATATGTTCTTTATCATACTTGAAGTCGGGATAACCGACATAGAAGATCGGTAATCTCTAGAACTATCGAGTTAAACTTAACACTGATGCAACTGACACGCTTGATCCGTAAGAGACACTTGCTTCTAGACCGCATTGTTACATTCAACATCAGCCCTCATAACAGCCGCCCGTGTCTTCTTTACCTCCCCTCCACGAGTATCATCAAACCAATATCTATGAACAACCTCAAAACCAGACTTTTCATACGACTTCATAGCAGGTACATTGTCATCGCCCAGGATAAGCGCCAGCGTCACCTTCTGGTTGTTTTCCTTGATCAAGGCGAGCTGCTTCGCAAAATCGATGATCTTGTTCGAGAGGCCTTTACGTCTTTCTGACGGCAAGACGTACATGGCGTTTAGAACGTAGGTTGAGTCGACGCCGGGAGCTGGTGGACCGAAGCTGACCGTGTCTGGTTGGAGATGCATCTTGTCCTCGTATGACTTTGCAGCTGTCTTGGTTTCGAGAGGTCCAACCAATGTGAGAGCTGCAAGCCACGGCGAGTTGAGTATGAGAGAAATATCATCTGTGGACTCATCTGCGTCGTCGGGCTCCGAAACAATAATGGTGTTGAGGGCCACGGGGTTGTTTAGTCGGGACGCCCATGTTTCCTCTGAAAAGGCGACTTCCCGGGTATAGCTTGAGCCAAAGCTTTCAGGGGAGAGTTGAAGATAAAGGAGACGAAACTCCTTGTAGCGAGTGATGAGTTGATTCCATTGCGCTGGGTCAGGCAACGACTTGGGCAAGGCGACGGCTCTGGTGTTCATGTTGACTGGTGAGTGAGCGATTGAGTTTGGAGGGCGAAACCAAGATTTTCGCGACAATCAAGAAGATGCGAGTGAGCTAAAGAGGGGAAATAACACGAGGGATTTCTGATGAGAAGACGTTGATGCCTCTGCAGATGTGAGTCACTTCCAAGTCCGAGCTGCCCAAAATAGCAATGATCAAGCACGCGATGTGTGTTGGTCTTAGTCAGACGCTTAGCGATTGTCAATGTGATCTGGCCAGCGCCAGGTATTCCTTCATTCAGTACTTATAGATAGTCCCCTTGAGGTGTGAGGGATGGTATCTCTGATGATAACAAGTCGAATTGAGTACGTGTTGCTGTTTTGGTAGTCAAGGTTCAACTTGCGAATACATAGAGAAATGAATCACACAGTTTGGGCATTCTCAACGGCAGTGAAATGATATTATTAAGGACTAAGAACTAGGGCAGCACTATAATAAAAGCAAGCAATTATAAAGAATTAAACAAGATTCGCCCATATCGAGATGAATACCTCGACAAAGATGTCCAGCACCAGGTCTCAACTACTGAGATGTAGTTTGAGCCTTCAACAACTCCTGTCCAATTTCGATCAACTCCTCGTTCAAATATGTGTCCTTCTCAAAACCATTAACAGCCTTATCCAACAGGGCTGCCGCAAATTCGTCTCGTTGGATACTCGGAAGACCGATGAGAAGTCGAGCAACGGCCTGAACACCCTTGACTAGGATGCTAGTGGTTGCCGTGTTGATCAAGCCAGGCTTAAACACACAGGCATTTAAAGCACCGTTGGATTTTTCCGCACGGTCGAGGATACGTACTTCAACTTGGCCCTGGTAATGTGTTAGATACATCAAAGTTGAGACTTGCGCGTGATATGACGTACTCTCTGCACTCTGTAGTCACCGTTGATCCAGCGTCTCTTGTCCAGGTCTCGTTCTGCATGGGAACCGCTGACGTATATAAAGCGAAACGGCTCAGTCTTCCCCTGATTTAATTTCGAAAATGCTTCGACTGCTGCTAGGGGGTAATTACGGCAGATCTGTAGCCACCCATCTCGAGGAACCTTTTTGGCTTTGGCTGGCGTGACGGCAATCAGCCTGCCAGTGTCGTCAGCAGCCCTCCGAGTCGCACGGGGTTGGCCGAGTTCAAAACAATACCAGATACAAGCATCTGCGTCGGATATTTCCGCCTTGACATGCTCTGGATAGTTGATAAAGTCATCGCAGACGACTGACTTTAACTTGGAGATGTCAGCTTGCGATACCGAGCCTTCCGGGACGGCGGTTTCGCGGCGCGCCAAGGCGATGACGGATGTGATCTTTGGGTGGGATATAGCTTGACGGATGACTTCTGTGCCTACGAAGCCAGTCGCGCCGGCTACGACGACCTTCATGATGGTAGCTTTGGCTGGTTTTGGTGCTGTGCGGGGTTTGAAGGATTAGAATGCTGACGTCGCCCTCAACAGTCATATTTAAATCAATTTTCTGATAAGCCACTTACTGACGTGGTCCTGATGCGAGTAAGCTTGGAAAAGACAAGGGTCAATCTTGAAACAGAGACATGATGCGCTCGTAGCATTTGGTGAAATGTGACTGATCTAATTATACAAACAGATGGAGTTGGGTTGCAAACAGCGAGATGAGAAAAAGAAGAATCGTATCCGATACAAAGAATTATACGTCCAACTTTATGAAATAGGCGTCGACTTGAGGTAGTCGCACTTGGCATTGTCAAAAGGACTTCCGCAGCCAACCTCATTATCGTTCTCGGTAAACACAGCTGGAATGTTAAAGTAGCAAGTGGGCACCTCACCCCAAGCCAAGTTGCTCAAGTCAATCTCCTTGTTATCTCCTCCGTGAAGACCACAGTCAATGATGGCGCGGTAGAACGGCTCGCGATCACCGAGTCCGTAAGAAGCCATCTTCTCGTAAATGTCGGTACCGGCTTCAACCCACTCATTCTCTCGGTTGGGGTTGGGGTTGTTCTTCATGATGTAGAAGCAGTACTCTTCTCCGTCCTTGAGCTCTAGCCACTGTCGACCAGGAGCGAAACCGCAATCCTCACGGGTACGAACGTTGTCTCGCTTGTCAGCAATAAGGTGGTACCCTGCTGCCTTCATGACATCGTTGGCCACCTTTTTCTGAATATTGTTCGTGATGGACTCAATGGTTACACGAACTGCCTCTTCATCGTCGTCGACCAGGAACCAACCGCCGTTGAAGAACTTGGCAATCTTGGTCTCATATGTATCCCACTTGGGGGCTGGGAGGGAGTTGTACTCTTCTTCGCTGGTACCGCCGCCTGTGGCAATTCGGAGGGTATCTTCGAGGGATGTTGTGGCTGCCTCAAAGGTGTTGGCGAGGGCAGCTGAGATGGTACCTTGGTCGACCTCGTCGCCGCCTGTAAGGGAGAGGGCAGAGAAGATACCGGCCAGGATACCAAAGCCAGCAGAGATTCCAGAGCCCTGATCCCATTAGTCACTTGCCGTGTATCCGAAATGATAAACTTACAGCGCCAGGAACAAGTCCTCCAACTGCATTTCCAATAGTGGCAGCAGCAGCAATCCAACCCCTAACCTGACTGGGGTTATCCTCCGACCCGTCAAAGTCCTCAACCATCTGAGGAATCCTCAACCCATTGATGAGTGTCTCCTGAGTGAACTGACGGTTCAGCTCGCGAAACTTTTCGTGCATTCCCTTGACGGCCTGGAAGATCCAGTACGAGTTCTTGCCAAGGGGAGTCGTGCCGAACTGATCAAACTGGTCGTCGCAGCTTAGGCCGCCCATGGGGTTGCAGTCGTTGCCGAGGGCGGAGCAGCCTGCGGCGCCGGATTTGCCTGAGGTTCCGCCTTGGACTTGGTCTTCCATGTTTTTGACCCAGGAGTTTTCGTGCTCTGTTGGGAGTCAGCGGCTTGGTGTTGTGTATTATATTGTGGGGATGTTGGACACTTACCCCAGTGAGACTTGATGAAGAGTTCAAGAGAAACGCCCGCGGCAGTCTTCTCCCAGAGGTCATCGGCACCTTCTGGGGTTCTCAGATCCCACCCTTTACAGAGGGTCTCTTTTCTGTCTAGGACATCATCCCGCTTGGAGACGAGTGGCGAGGCACTTGTCGATGCCGCAAGGGCTAAAAGAGCTGAAGTAGACTTCATGATTGAGATCTGGTTTCGAAAAGGAAGCTATGAATCAAAGAGACTGTTCGATGTATAGATTGCCTCAGAGCGGCTTGGCTAGGGAGGATATCTGCCAAGCAACTTGCATGAACATACCAACATTTATATCCAAATACAATTACAACAACAACTCTTTCCACGCTCGGCATATCGGCAGCTCATAATACTCTCCATCATCAGCATAGATCTTGGCAGCTTACGGTTTGGTCATTTGGCGAGATGAACCGGACCGTTCGCTGCCGATATGCCCACAAAGGATCGAGTTCCCTACGGGTGCATGTCTTGATCGGGGAATTAAGGACTCTGGTGACATGTGGAAGGATTTGGAAGGATTCGCTTCCCCATGTTTGTTGAGACCTCAGCCCTGTGGGGAAGGGAAGGTCAGTGGTTCGGTCAGTAGTCAGGATGGAGTTTTGATAGAAATGGAGGTTAATTCATGTGTTTAGCGCTTTAGATACGAGGGCTGACCTATTTTCAGTTTCCACTTCCGAGATGGTACTGTGAGGGCACTGTTATACAGTCAAGAATGAATTTTGCCCCAAAGTTAACCCTAATCAACTTGAAACCTGATGTGTAATCGCAAATTGTGATGAACGGGTACCCCTCCCGATGGTACTGTGATAGACTTATTCTAAAGATGCCTGAAAATCCATCCTTGCCTTCCCGCCTGTTCCCTGCCAAACTCCTCTCATTTCGCAATAGGGCTGGATCGGCATCAACTCGGCCACGGCAATCGAGTGGCCCCATCTGGGTGGGGTGACGAACCCCCTATCGTCGAACAAGTCCGCAGGGCCATCGGGAATGATTGAACGTTGACTGCTAGAAGGAGACATAGAGGATTCTTAACCTAGGATGCAAGGCTGCGGTAGACAATTAATTACGGTAACAATATTGTTGATTGTGGTCCCGGCGCCCTGAAGACGCGCCTCATGACGAGCAGCCGGTCAGACCATCACCAAAGATCATCCCAGCCTATCCATGCCAGTGCATAAAAGTAATATCGCTCATTGTATGGGGCCCCAGAATAGGCAATTCAAACTATGGGTCTGCCTATAAATATTACCTATTGCTTGCAACGTCACATCTTCTCGGGACCGACGAGGCTGAGCAATGACGCATCAACTTTGTCTTTTAAACCTGTTGGTATCTTGGCGTAAGCGTAAGAAGCGAGTAGGAAGAATCCTGTATACTTCCTTCTCTATTTTGGAACTTTCTTTCAATATGCTATTCTAACCCTGGATTTGGTTGCTTCTTGGCCTGGTCTGCGGGATTTCCGAGCGCTTCTCCTCTTAAAAAGGGATGACCTTGGACTCCTCAATATCGGAAATTTCGGGTGCGCAAAAGGCAAGTTCTGAGTGCTTGGTGTCTCTCCTGGAGCAGTCATAGAGGAGTTCTGGGTTGTGGCTTTTATCAATCTCCTTCCGAGCTACCCTCTCGGAGATCTCCTCAACACCAACGCGGTAGTTTGGGCCCATCATTCTATCCGCGTGTCCAATGTTGATGAGCAAGCGAATCACACCAGATATGTTACTCTGGGCATTCTTACACTGAAACATTCAGGTCTTGGAGGCGGGACTGACTACTAGTCTAAAATCAGGTGTTTACTGCTCGTACTAAACATGTTCAAGTCCACGTCAATCGAACTGCACTGAACTGGTTCTTCATGTGAATTTGGCTCAACAAGGATGATATGGAACTGATCGGGAAAAGTGACAAGTTAAAAATAGCGGGATATTGGTGGATTGAATTGTAAACGTATTTCAGAATATCCAAGACGGCATTGTGTGCAATAGTTTAAGAGAAAGCCCATAACATAACCATACACCAGCGAATAATCATTCTAATTTTCACATGTACCTCAAAACTTGATCGTATCTCGAAGAAGAAGCTCAGCAGTAGCATTCCTCGCCAAGAAGCTCCCCTCATATCTCAAAACATCCAAGTTCACCCAAGGATCAGAGATGGACTTTCTCGGAAAGACAATGTGACCTTTTCCCAACCAAATCTCATCGCACTTCATTCCCAAGCCACAGGGGATGAATTCTTGAACAGAGGGTGGTTGTCCAACATATGGCGAGGGGATGCTGCGAAGGTTGAGCATCCATCTGTCTGGTTGAGGCGCGTTGGTGATCAACTGCTCTGGGACGAATTCAAACTCGACCATCTTTCGTCCTTGGGGTCGTTCTGTACCGCCGAGTACGAGCCGACTACCGGTAAATTGCTCAATCACGGTCTTTCCATAGACTTTGGGGAAACCGAGGAGCTCGCGGCCGGCGAAGATGGCGGCGTCGTTGTCGAGAATGAAGAGAAGATTGAAGTGGAACTTTTCGCCCTTGTATGTCACCTCGACTTGGTGAGCATATTCGGTGTAGGCTCCGACAGGGCTCATTCCGTAGCTGAGGAATAGGGACGTCATGAGAGGCTCTTCCTCCAGTTCGAGAACATCTGGGACGAGATGGGCGATTTGAGATGCGGCAACTCGATAGGTAATGCCGACTGCGGTGGTGTTGGTGAAGACACCCTTTGCCCTCGAATATGCTGGAGCAAAGGTTGGCAATGATTCGCCATTCAAAGACAAGGTTCCTTGAGGCATGTTTAATGTGGATTTGTCTTATGTAGTTGGAAATAAGGTGTGCGTGAGGTGTTCAGGCAATACAGAGTGCGCCGGTTCCAATGGATGAAGTTTATTAACCAAGATCCGACAACGAGATTATTGGGTTCCTTTAAATAATGATTTACAACAGCTCGACGAGATTTATCAGGCCAGTACCCCAAGAACCGTGATATTCATGCTGTTTCTTACGTTGACCGCATTCGCCTCTTGTCAAGCTCCTGATTTGCTGACGTTGCCTGCATGACGAGGTGGGCTGATCGACCAGTCCTCATGCCAGTTTCATCAACCCACCCCCGTAATTCTCGTGGAAACGCATTCCCCGGTTCCATTAAAAAGTACCGAGGCACGAAAAGAATGTCCCGGCACGAGATCAAGGCCGAAGATGCCGAGTCTGTTGAAACCTGGGCTACGTAGTGGCTTTTATCACACCATCTATTACTCCCACCATGCATGCACCCGCCGGATATTTTCCTTCTGCCAAGATCAAAGAATACGCAGGGAATACAACTAAACTATTGAACTCTATTGCGCCGCCAAGTCTTTCCCCAATCAGTATTACTCTCACACTTACATGGCCCGCCAACCTTCATCAGATAAAACCTCACCCCGGAGGCGGCGGCAGAATGCCCTGGCTCAGCGCAACTATCGTATGTTTCATTACCTGCTTTATTTCGTGACATGACTCATGAGGACAATAGGCGCACGTCAAAGAGAGAGAAGAAGTATTCTGGAACGTCTGGCTGTTTCTCGCATCCTGTTGCCATCTTCCCTGGAAGTCCCATGTATGAATGATTATGGGATAGCAGCTTCGCAGCGGAACTTCGGACCAACTCAGTCGACAAGAAGAGCCATCTCTTCTACCTCGGCCAACACAGGCTTCGACATTACTCCAGGATTCACCGCCTCCGACTTCTTCTCTTGCATCGGTTCTTTACCTGAGAGGGAACGTCATACCTTTTTCCTGCTAATGACCAAAGAACTGTTCGGCATCCGGGACATAATCAAATACGGTCTTATCTTCTTGGGATACCCTGTGAGCTCCTCACTCTATAACAACGCGATGCTCCTCCCAATGAACCAATGGCTACAAGATGTCCGGCAAAGTCTGGGCAACTTTGATTTCAGAGCTGCCATCAAAGCCGGTATTAGCGTCCTTGGAAAGTTGAATATTCCTTCTGGACATAATTCCAGGATTCATGAGATAGTTGCATCTCCTCTCCGGGGTCCGATCAGAGATTACATCCTTCTGTGTCGAATCTCATTCGTGTCCGCCGTCTTCATGAATGCACTACATCTGGGGATCCCATGGTACGACCTCATATCTTTTGAATCGGAATCACCTTTTTGTCGCCTAAAAGAGCAGCTCAAGCAGAAGGATGCAGATGATGTCACCTCAGAGTTCGAAGATACCGACGAGGCTACACATATTCGACTAGCATTCGGAGAGTGTCTAAAGGGTATACAGCCTGACCTTATGCCCACGGACACGCAACTCACCACCCCCCATCACCCAACATTAGACACAATCCCGTGGCCAAGCTTCCGTTCCAAAGTTATCGCTGCGGTACACTCAGATCCTCCGTTAATCGACAGAGAGGATTTCTGCCTTGACTTGCTTAATGACGGTCTTCGATGCTGGGGCTTTGCTGACGGAAATTCTTTGCCCTCTGCTGCACCTTGGGATGCTCAGAACTGGGAAGCAGCCCCGTGGTTTCTTGAGAAGTGGGAGCATCTGACCGGCGGGAGAGATGGGGACGAGTGGAGGATAAGTGCTCGGTGGTGGTCTATGGGTGCTAGGACGAATGTATGAGTTAGAAAGCGAGTTCAACATCTTGGTTCTTGTAATCTAAGTCTTTAGAGAAATATTATATCATAGATTCAACTTATTAGACTTGTCCTCTTCGTAGTGACCTTCTGTGAGGGTCCAGGTCCACAAATCTGATCAATCTCGACCCTGACATCGCCGAGGCATATCCAACCTCGGTACCTTGACGTTAAAGTTAACATTAGTGTAAATGGATCATAACTACGTCACGCGCTCCATGCACATAACGTCACCCGCAGCTAACGTCACCTGCAGGACGGAGCCGCATTGATGTTTCGGAGTATGCCTTCATGTTTGAAGAATCGAAAGATTGCTTCGGTCCGATTTCTCCACCTAGACGTATGCTCCGTGCCGAATAACCGTCTATTGAGGAATTATTGTGAGATATATTTGAGAACAAATACCTATCTAGTTCCCTTCTTCTTTTCACAAACATATCTCTTTCATCACATACATCACATTCATCATGCAGTCATTCCAATACGGCGGTCCAGATTCGCCGTTCCAACTTCGAACCGTTCCCATTCCTGAGCCGAAACAAGGCCAGGCCCTGATCTCTGTCAAAGCCGCCGGTCTTTGCCACACCGACGCCCACTATGTTGACGGACACGGCATTGAGATGCTGCCTTCCCTTCCCATCACGCTTGGACACGAAGTAGCTGGAACTGTCGTCAAGGTCGGATCAGAGCCATCTCCGGTCCAAGTCGGCGATCGCGTGGTTGTGGCTCTGGTAGCTCATCCTGTCGAAAAGGCAACCCGAGCCACGACTATTGGTCTTGGCTACGATGGTGGCTACAGCGAATATGCGTTAGCTCATTATGAGCACTTGGTCAAGATACCAGACGGTGTCACATTCCCTCAAGCAGCCGTGGCCACGGATTCAATCTCGACAGCATATCACGCTGCAGTGGTAACCGCCGGAGTTACAAAGTCGTCAACGGTTGCAATCATTGGAGTTGGCGGCCTCGGCCTCAATGCAGTTGCAATTTCGGTACTCCAGGGCGCCAAGGTCTATGGAATCGATATCAACGAGGAGAAATACGACGATGCGAAACGTTTGGGCGCTGTCGCATGCGCCCCAACCCTCGGTAGCTTCCCGGACGTTGCTTTTGACGCTGTCATCGACTTTGTTGGAATCACGCCAACGATTTCCGCTGCTGTCTCGTCAGTTAAAAAGGGCGGAACGGTTGTGATGGTGGGGCTCAATGGTGGGAATCTGGAAGTCTCATCTTTGTTGTTGGTGACGAAGAGTATCAGTTTGAAGGGCTCATTTGGTGCGGCAAAGGAGGAGCTGTTGGAGGTGTTGAACTTGATTGCTTCTGGTAAGCTAACACCGAAGCTAACGGAGATACCATTCAAGGATGTGCCGAAGGGGTTGGAAGATATAAAGCAGAACAAGGTGGAGGGTCGCTTGTTTGTCAGGCCCAGCGCGGAGTAGAGGGATCAGTGGAATTGCCTGTTTGAGAAGCGAGGATTAGTAGCTATTTGAAGTTCTCCAAATTGATATTCAATATTTCAATACATTCAAAACGAAGTTTGGTTTAATGGAGAGAATACTCCGGACTGAGACCAGAGTGCGGCAACCACCCCCAACACGAACCAATCAAATACTACAATACCCCGAATAACCCTGGTTAAAATGCATGCAGAGCCTGTAACAAAGCGCCCGGCCTCAGTTCTGCAATGTGCTAGAAACCCCTGCAACAGCCTCTGCCTGCCGAATACGCCATGCAGCTAGCTTCCTTGGGGGATGGCGCGCGTATAGCTTCATGCACCCTGGCCACAGCCGCAGACAACAGGGCCCTGGGAGTTAATACACTTTGGGAACTGAGCATATCTATAAAGGAGGGGCTTGGCTCGCTCTGAAACATGCTGCCCGTGTGATCTTTAAATATTCACAACTTTTTCGGCCGTTGTGCCGTAACGCCGTTATCATGATAGAATCATCATCTTGGTTTATCGCATCGTCGATACCACTGCTTCACAATGCAGTGAAATCGCTCATCTTCAAGTGCGCTGAACTTCTCATGGCTTTGTTTATATGGAAACTCTTTTCCCTTTTTGCCGCTCGGTCTCATCAATTCACGTCCTACCTCATGTTTGCAGAAGACTATATACAACGCTGGCTATTCCTGTCTTCCCGCGGCCTTTCGCGCGCTAGTCTTGTCGTTCTCGGCTTTAGCATTCTTAATGTTGCTGCGTCTCTGTACGGGACCTTGCTTTGGGCACTTGATTCTCCGGGTTACGTCTTTGAGAAATCCGACATTATGGCGGCCGAATATGGGGAATTGCGCAACAAGAATCCTCCATACATTGTTCAGCTGCATCTCGATTCCGACAACCTTGAGGAAACAAACGCGACCCTTGCACAAGCCGTGGGATCCGAGCTTTTCCAACCTGGGCTTAACTACACTTTGACCGGTGAGGTCCGAAGGGGAACTCCTGAGATCACAACCCCAACGCGACACGACGATGTCGGAGCGCGAATCTGGCTTGACGATGAGGGCTTTTCGGTCTCGGCAGATACTTACGCCATGCTACCTGAGTCCGCCACCATCGATGGTCAAGCGTTCCCCAACTGCATCTACTTTGGCGGAGGCTCCGGGGCCTGGAACTGCACCTTCAACAGCACCTTTTCGCAGTCGATTATCAACACCGTTATCGGGCTCCCCGAGGTTCACTGGGATGACAAGTCGGATCTCAACCTGGATTCGAGATACGTCAAACCGAATAGGGTCGACAATATCTGGGCTTCCTTTGGGGCTGGTGGGGGATCTGCGGTTATGATGCAGGTTTTTACCGTTACCAAGGGGACGCGACGACATACCTTTGTTGAGTCTGTGTTTCGTGTTACAATGTTAACGAGCCCCGGGGCTCCATTCTCCGAAAAAGACGTGGACAATCTGGTACGAAGAACCTGGAGTACCAACGAAACCGAGAGAAAGAACCCTCTCATCGACAAGATTGTGAACGGCATGATGAGCGCACAGGACGAAAGCCTCAGCTACCAATTCGGAGCCAACTCGCCTGCAAACTCCAACCTCACAGTACTTCAGTCTAGCTGGGGTTACCTAACCGTGGTCGGCAGCGGCGGCAATGACATCTACTCCCTCGTCAGCATCACTTCGACAAACATCACTTTGATAAGATCCGAAACTATTTCCAAAGCACCATCGCCATTGGAAACATGCGATCAAGGATCGTTTCAGAATGAGGCGTTTGGTGGAAAGGTTACTCAGACTGATTGTGCGGCATCTGTAAACGAGAATACCCGCAGCAACATGTTCTTTGGCCAAGTCGACACTGCTGCTGTTCTGATAGCATACGGACTTGGAAACGGCCGCTCCAACGTCAGCTCAGAGTCCCTCGATGAGAAAGTATTATCTTGGACCGAGAACATGTCGGAGACGCTGGAGAGGCTGCTTGTCGCGAGAGCCTACATCGTCAGCGTTAACCCGGCCTTGGTCACAATTAGTGTTCAAAAGCTGATGGTAGCCATGTCCTACTTACAACTTCTTCTAAGCATCCTCGCAGTGGTTCTCGCAGGCGCAGCATGGCTCGCGTTATCATTCCTTGCAGATACATACTGGTCCAACACCTTCTTAGCAAGCGTGATGCATACCACGTTACAATGGGGTGGCAAGAAGCCGAGGCCTGGTTATGTGCACAATCCGCCGAATGTTGAAGTGCAGAAAGCAGGGAATGGGGACTTTATCGCGGTGTCTGGGAGGGCTGTTGTTCTTCAAGATCGACCTTTGCCTGAGTTCGTACCTCAAAACCAATGGGGAGGGGGTAATCAGCCCGTGCCCTACTATTCTCAGATACCGAATTACGGTTACGTAGATATGAACTTTCCGCTGGAGCAGAGGAAGGAATAAGCAGGATAGAACGTCGACCTATTAAGTAGCAATACAATGGCCATGAATATCTTTCAACTTTAACGTGTTTTCCATTCTTGAGCTTGTTGGTTGTGTCCCGCCACTATCAATGTTGGCTGTTTTGATACTCCAGCTGTGTGCATCCCTGTCGAAACTGGGTGCCACTTCCGGAGCTATGGCCTTAACTCCTGTGACGCTTAACTCCTATGCCCGGATAAGGGGAATGTTGAGATATGCTGTGTCGAGTTTCGTGACTCAATCTATAAAACGCTCAAACGCTTCATCTTGGACCAATTGGATAATTATCTCTATTTATTCACCCTGACACGCTCTTCACGGCACCAATCGATCTTCACCCACCACGCAGTAGGACTTTTATCATCAAAAATGTCCATGGTTTCGCATGAACCCTTTCAACTAGTCGGCCGTTATGCGGATCGCAATCGATGGGGGAACCTCAATGGACCCGGGGATTCGCGTGTTACTGGTAAACAGATCATCAAAGATGAAGCCCTGGAGGGCGCATGGGGCGACAACGTGGTCCTCATCACTGGCATTTCAGCAGGAATTGGCATCAAGACTATTGAAGCAATCGCTTTAACTGGGACCACTGTCTTTGGAACAGCTCGCAACGTTGACAAGGCCAAGAAAGCCCTGGGTCACCTACTTCAAAGCCATGGGGATCGAATCCATTTGCTGCACATGGACCAGGCCGATCTGACCACTGTTCATGCCTGTGCCGATGTCGTTCGCGAGAAGAGCGGAGGCAAGCTCAACGTGATCATTAACAACGCAGCCGTTATGAACACTCCATATGAAAAGACCAAGGACGGTTTTGAGCTACAGTTCCAGACAAATTACCTCTCTCACTTTTTACTCTTCTACCTTCTCAAAGACCTCCTCTTGGCGAGCTCGTCGCCTAAATTCCACTCACGGGTTGTAACGGTTTCATCAGCTGCTCATCGCTATGGACCCTGCCGACTCGACAACATCAACTTTGACAATGGCGAATGCAACGGCTGGATGGCATACGCTTCCAGTAAGGTGGCCAATATTTACATGACGAACCAACTCGAGCGTCTATACGGCTCTCAGGGCCTTCACGCCTATACACTCCACCCAGGTGCTTTTATCAGCCCTAACTTGCAAAAGTTCTCCAGAGCAGAGACAGAAGCACTTAGTCAAGGAGACGACAGACTTAAAAAGTACATGATGTCTCAGGATCAGGCTTGCGCGACGACTATTTATGGCGCTGTTTCTGCCGAGTTGGAAGGTCAAGGGGGGTTGTATCTGGAGGGGGCTTCCAAGTCGGGGCCTTGTCCCCCTGATTCGGATGCTGTTGAGTACGGCTATGCAACTTGGGCTCAAGACAAGGACAAAGAGGAGGAGTTATGGGAGAGGAGCAAAGGGTGGGTAGGCGTCTAGTCAATAAGTGATTACAATGCACAATACTAAATAGGACATGCGACGGATAAAGAAGAATCCCTGCCCTTGTTTCATATTCGTGCAAGACCTAATGACACACAACGCCGCAACCTACAATATCTAATATCTCGTCTTCCTACAGACCGACCGCAGTATCGAGGAGCACAATATGGCCGTGAACAAATGAATTCTCATCTCCCTCCAAGCTCTGCCTCCTTCTTATATACAGCACAACGCCCCAGCCGAGCAAGCTCAACCACGAAACTCTCCAGTATCTGAACCTGGTCAAGTCTTTGAGGCGTGTATTGCCTTGCGGGCATGAGGCGAAAAATGTCTGCAGCTGACGCGAGCAGCTCTAAGTCTTGCTGAGCTTGCGGGTCGAGTGGGTTCATGAGGATGTTAAGGAAGAGCGAAATGATGGCGACCGTAGGGTAGAATTGGACAATCCTGTAGCAATTTTGTTAGTAAAACATGATCTAGAGTGGTAGGGCAAACGCGTCTTCAAAGATGATGGCTAATCTTTGATGGAAGTGGCGTTCTTCTACCTGATCAGGATAGGAAGGGGCTTACCAAAAGGTTTCGGTTGCCAAGCAAGAAATTGTTGCTTTGAGATAGACAATAGTAGATCGGCTTGCTTCCAGGCAAAGAGCAAGACTAGAGTCGAGAGCTGCGGCACTGGCTGCTTCCGCGTTCCCTTGCATGGGACTCATAATAGTACATCTGCCACTAGCATGATGAATGGTGATGAGCAGATAGAAATACTCCAGGTGAACAAGTATTATATGCATTCTATGCGCTAGGTCGGTCTCTTGGAGTGACGGAAGTGGTGCTCGAGAGATTGACAGTGAGGGACGGATACTTGACGGCAAAGAAGCACGCCAGTCCTCGAGCTGTTCATCAAGTTCTCGAATGTCGCGAAGCAGTTCGGCATCTGGCTTCCGGCTCGCGTGGACTGAGTAGAGTAGGTGATTGGCTTTTCCCTTGAGGAGACTCAAGCCGATATCTCCAAAGAGATATGGAAACAAACCCTCGCCTGCGCCATCGGCAAAGAAATGGGTCATGCCTTTATCTGGTGGTGTAAGATCGCAGTATGAATCGCTTAGGAAAGGTGGTTGACCACTTCTTAGAGCAACCTCTTTATCGAAGAGGTAGCAGATCCAGAATAACGCTCGTAAATGGCACCTTTCACGTTCTTCTCGGGAGATCTCGTCATGACCAGATACCCTGGGGACATCAACATGGCCTCCCAGTGTTATAATCATTCTGCAAGCAACTCCGCTGAGGATGGCAGCGGTTGATAATCGGCCCTGGTGGGCTTCGTGTAGTTGCTAGACGGGACAGGTTCAGTAAAACGCTCATTATAATGTTGGTTATTACTTACCAGCATCAGCACGGTCTGTATGCCCATGAGGTTGGTATCTATCAATACTTCTGCGAGTAGATGGTGTGCTTCCATGCAGCATGCCTCAGGATCGATATCCGGAAAGTCATTAGATCCCCTAAAACAGTCAATAATAGAGAGAAAGGCCAGAAAACAGCATCTGGCGCTCAGATGTTCGAGTGATGTTGTGACGTTCAGACCCTCATAGGCAAGCGCAATAGTCTCGCTGAACAAGGTACCATCGATAAACGGAAACGCAAACTTGAATGTAGAGTTCAAGTATGCAGCAATGACTTGGTGGGTTGTGTGCCTAGACGGGAGCAAGGAACTTCCTGAATAACCTTGGGAGTGTGCGATGGGGCTATGGAGAGTTGATGGTCGGTGTAGTGATTCGGATTTGAAGTGGTCCCCAGTTTTGGAAAAGATCCACCTGCGACCTTCCTCAGAGAACTGTGGTATGCCTTTGTCAAGACTTATCTGTCCAAGATGGCAACCGCCATAATAAATCTGGCCAAAAGGCTTGGTGACTGTCCGAGGGCAGCGGGGTTTAGGAGGTGGCAAAACCTGCTCAGAACTCATGGGTTGGTGCTCATGACTAGCGAGTATGTCTCGAAAAGGCACGTTGCTCTGCCATGTAGTGTCGTCTTGGATAATGGGAAAGATAGTGGCATCGAGACTATTTAGTTGCTCATCGGGGACAAGAGCCGGGGGACCGTTGCTGGGCAGAGTGGCAGTAGGCATCGAAATATTTCGAGATTGGACATTACGACTTGGTGAAACATATCAGAATGCCATGTTCCAATAGTGCATGGGGTGTAGGTATAGTTACCTGGCAAGCATCCGTGTCTTTCCTCGCCTAGCTCGAGAGAAAGTGCATAGAAGGTTATGATGCTCGCACCAGTCACAGGGCGTCCTTGGTGACTTGCGGTCACATTGGATCTGATACGGAAGGCATTAGCGAGCTGAACCGAGCTATGGGGACATTCCATAGCAGCTTAATGCCTGCCGATGCATCCGAGATGTACAAAGATTAAACCAGTGGGGTATATCAAGGGCAATCTGCATAATGGATATCGGACTTCGTACCTTTCTCTTATGGCAACCATCACAGGCCCATTTTCCAGCCATGTCGAGTACAGGGGGTCGATTGATCAATCGCCAACAATGTGGAGTCGAATAATAACCTTCCAAGAGATCTAAGATGAGAAAAATGGCGATTTCTTCAGGAGAGACAGGCGGTCGGACTGTGGAAACAGAAGATATCGGGTGACATGCAAAAGGAACAAAGTGGAAGGGGGGGAATTTCGAGCGGATATGTCCAAGGAGATGGGCCCCGCGTAACAAGACAAGATGAACCCGGCACTTGGGTTTCTTCAATCTCCGCTGACTTATCATCAGAAGCCAATGAGATGAAGCGAGCAAGGGTTCAAGCTTAAAATGGCGTGCACTAGCTCGTCATCTTGGCGATGAATACGGGAGGGGTGGCATGGATGCTTCAGGGGTGATATCTCCCGCTGACAAAGCGGATCCTCGCTGGAAGTTTGGAAATTCGAACAAAGCCTTTGATTCGCTCTTGGGTGCTTTACCGATGACTCAGCGGTCGACGGTTTCTGTTGATTGGTCGGTGGGAATCTCGAGGAGTTACTGCGCTTGTTGGGCTTCGTATACTCTGTAAGCCAGGCCTGATACATTCTAATAATAAGCAAAATGGATTGCGTGGACTTGTTATGATTCAGAATCCGACTTTGGAGTTTGGTATAAGATGATGCGGCTCTGGCGGAATTCTCCTGTTTGTAAGCTCTCGTTCAATTTAGCCAACTTTGACACTCGCTCTTCCAAGTACTGCCCCGTTAATTACCTACTTTGTTATTGGTTACTCTAATTTTCGTATAATTTTCGCTCTTTCTTCACCTCTGAAACTCAGTCCATTTCCATTCTGAGCCTTGGGTGTCTGAATATGTCCAACCTCGGCCACAATTCTCCTCGCCCTAGATCGATACACAGCACAAACGTCACACTCTTGAACGCCATACACACCTCATACCTCCATTCGAAACCCTACCAGCTCGATGCAAGAACTAGCGTTGTTGTCAATGCTTGGCATACGTCGAGCCAAGCTACCCCGATTGTCGACACATTACTAGGCGAGAAAGTATGGGAACATGCTCGACGTCGGCTTGAGAATAATTGTGTTTTGTTGCAGTATGTGCTGAAACTTGTAACCTTGACGCATGTATTAATGATAAGGATAGATCTCTTCATCCTTCTACTCCCTCGCTATTCATCCCATTCCTCGACACACTGCCCTTCGCTATACCGTCCTCTATTCTTACATCACTTCGTGCTTTGCAACCATTTCTTCACTGTGTCACACCTCACAATCCGTCAACTTCACGACATGCTGCACTTGCCTTGACTCTAGATGTTAGTCTAGAAGGGCGAGTTTCGAATGCTTTCTTGTCAATGCCAGTCGATGGTATCGATATCACCAGTGGTCTGTTGGGAATCGCCCCAGAAGTCGGCTACCGTGCCTTTGACGTCTTTTACTACCTTCTCACATCTGTATCAACTCAAGCCGAGAGAGACTTTCTAAGTCTCAAGCCGGCATCGCACTACTCTATTCTGGCCGCATCTGGAACGTATCGACCACCTTCACACCTTGCTGCAGCCGATGATGGCGCAGCGGCAGACGACTTCAGACAAGCCATCCGAGAGATTGGGATCAAAGGGTCTACCCACCGCAAGCTCATTGCTACCCTCGCGGGCCTGCTCACGCTCGGAAACACACTCGACCAAAATTCCTTTCGCAATGATGTCGTCGAGGCATGTGAGGAGGCCAGCATCATGTTTGGTGTTGAGCCTGAGGTACTTGTCAACTTGTCTCATTCTGATCGTCGCACATTCATGGCCAAAGTCTACGAAGCACTTGTCAAATGGGTCATTGTCAAAGCCAATGAGGCCATTGCATCTCAAATCAGCCATCCGCGGCATGGCACTGAGAGCCCCATGACTGTCGGAGTAGGTGATAGCGAAGGCACTCGGATCATCATTGTCGATATGCCTGACTCTTCCTTGGGAAGGGCTGTTGCTCTCCAAACGAACTTTGATGGGTCTTTTGGCATCAACGCCGAGGCCATTGAGGATGGCATCACTACGTCCTCAGTTGACCCTTTGGTATGGAAAGACACCTGTCAGGCTATGACCGGGAGCCCGTGGTACCAAAAGATCATGGTCGACAATCAACCGGCCGAAGACACGTATCAGGAGGGGCGACACTCTGTGTTGGACAAGGTGATTCTCCTCGCAGAGGATGACAGCTTTCTCAAGAACATTCTACCTTCCGAGACAAGCACGGAACACACACGACATGCGCTAGACTTGCGAGACGTTCTCGACTCTAGCAGGATCTGGTATCACCTCTGCGTCTACCCTGGATCGAACACCACCCCTGACTCAGTAGCATCACCTCTGCTGACTGCCCCATGGTCCCCGAGCGACGTATCCATGCAGTTGGTATCATGGCGCCTCCGAGACTGGGCAAATCGATCATTTACCAACCCGGCATACACGGTTGATTTCGATATTGACGAGTTCATTCAACGATATTCTGCCATTCATGGTTATCTGTCTTGTAAGGACGACATCAACAATTGGGCACTTGAAAGGGGATGGCACAACACCAATGTTGCTGTCGGGCAAGACCGAGTATGGATGAGTGAGGAAGCTTGGTGGCAGGTCGAAGGAATGCTCGACATGAAGCTCGCCCTCATTCGACAACAGGGGAGCCAGAGTCAACTTGGCTTCAGAAACGAGCCCCTTCCTTCTCCAAGACCTGGAAGTGTCTTTTCTGGTCTCAGTCTTAACCAGAGTGGGTATGGAAGCAGGGATCACCTGTTGCTTGGAACGTACCCTGATTACCAAGGCACTACTCCCGTCGCTGGAGGTCAGCTTGGAACGAAAGAGTCTCTCATCGAGATGGTACAAACCGATTCGCCCAAGAACCACACTATTCTTGTGTCTAAAGACCCCGAGCTTGCGAAAACGACACGCATAGAGACGAAGAAAGTCGATATGAGCCGTCGCGTTTGGGTTGCCTTCGTCTGGGCACTCACCTTCTGGATCCCATCACCTCTTCTTACACATCTCGGTCGCATGCGTCGACCCGATGTTCGACAAGCATGGCGCGAGAAGTTGGCCCTCTTCTCCATCATCATATTCCTGAATGCTCTGATCCTCTTCTGGATGATTGGTCTCGGCAAGCTTCTCTGTCCAAATTCAGACAAGGCCTGGAATCGCAAGGAGGTTGCCACGCATCAAGGAGAGGACGATTTCTGGGTCAGTATCCACGGCAAGGTCTATGACATCTCGGACTTTTGGAAACGTCAACACAGTGATACAGCCATCGAAACCACCACGACCAACATGCAGCCTCTCGCTGGGTTTGACATGGATCAGTATTTTGTGCCTCCGTTAAACATGGCTTGCAAAGGCCTTGGTATCGCTGAAACAACTCGGCTGCAGGCGAATACAACCCCCGAGTACACGACCGCCGTGCACACCTCTGGATACTACTGTCTCGACTCGACAAGTGCCCTATCCAAGGACGATTGGTACTGGACAAACTTTGAACCCGGTATCAAGGAGTATTACCATGGTGAACTGGTTTACTCCGACAGCAAGTTCAAGGCTGAGGCCGAGGAGGGACGCATGTGGGTGAAATACGGCAACAAGATTTACGATCTCACAAACTACTTTTACACCCAAGACCTCTACAAGAACGACAAGAAATACGAGTTCTTGAACGAGCAGGTCACGAAGCTTTGGGAGGACAACCCTGGGAAGAACATCAAGGAGGAGCTTGATATCATGCTTCTAGACTCAACCAACAAGACCAAGCATGACAACATTGTTGCGAGTTGGAATTGCATCCAAGCCATCAGCTACAAAGGGATTTCAGACTTTCGAGAGAGTGCCAAGTGTCAGGTTAACAACTGGCTTCTTCTGGCTTTCACCGTCATGGTTTGTGCCATTATCCTGGTGAAATTCCTAGCGGCACTCCGATTCGGTTCCAAACGGCGCCCGTCGATGCAGGACAAGTTTGTCATCTGTCAGATTCCCGCATACACAGAAGACGAGGAGTCTCTGAGAAGGGCCATCGATTCTTTGACTTGTCTCAAGTACGACAACAAACGCAAGCTGATATGCGTGATTTGCGACGGCATTGCTGTCGGCCAGGGGAACGATCGTCCGACTTCGAAACTGGTTCTTGAGATCCTGGGGAGCGACCCGAAACTTGATCCAGCAGCCCGAGCGTTCAAGTCTATTGGATCAGGAAGTGACCAGCTCAACTACGCCAAGGTGTATTCTGGTCTCTACGAATGCGATGGAAACATTGTTCCATACATCGTCATCGTCAAGGTCGGCAAAGAATCCGAACAAACACGACCCAAACCCGGAAACCGCGGAAAACGAGACTCCCAGATGCTTCTACTGAGTTTCCTGAACAGGGTGTACCACGAGTCACCTATGAACCCGTTAGAACTCGACATGTTTCACCACATCAACGATGTCATTGGCGTTGATCCGCGGTTGTACGAGTTTCTCCTCATGGTTGATGCTGATACGGCTGTTCATGAAGATGCGTTGAATCATCTTGTTGCTGCTTGTGCGAATAATACAAAGATTGCTGGCATTTGTGGCGAAACGAGGTTGGAGAATGATGAGAAGAGTTGGTGGACTATGATTCAAATTTATGAGTATTTCATATCTCATCATTTGGCCAAGGCTTTTGAGTCGCTTTTTGGATCAGTCACTTGCTTGCCCGGATGGTACGTTCCCAACTTCTCATGTCATGAAACTATGCTAACTATTCCAGTTTTACAATGTACCGACTGAGAACCTTTGATGGAAAGAAGCCTCTCATTGTCTCAGACGCTGTCCTTCGAGACTATTCCATCTGCGACGTCGAAACGCTCCACCTCAAAAACCTCCTCTCCCTCGGAGAAGATCGCTACCTCACAACCCTCATGATCAAACATTTCCCACGCATGTGGCTCAAATTCCTCCCCGAAGCCCAATGCCAAACCGTCGCCCCCGAGTCATGGAAGGTGTTGCTCTCTCAACGAAGAAGATGGATCAACTCTACAATCCACAACTTGGTTGAGCTCATGCGATTGGAAAACATGTGTGGCGTTTGTTGCTTTAGCATGCGCGTCGTTGTCTTTGCCGACTTGTTTGGAACCATCATCTTTCCGGCGACGTGTGTGTATCTCGTGTATCTCATGTACCGGCTCATCACCAACACGGGGCAATTTCCCATGATTTCCATCATTCTCTTGGCGGCTACCTACGGACTCCAGGCTTTGCTTTTTCTTCTCAAGAGGCAGTGGCAGCACATTGGTTGGATGATCATCTACCTGATGGCGTTGCCGGTGTATTCCTTCTTCCTCCCTCTTTACTCCTTCTGGAACCAAGATAATTTCTCTTGGGGAAATACTCGTGTTGTCATTGGTGAAAAGGGTGACAAGCAGGTTGTTGCTGTTGAGGATGATGAAGGCTTTGATCCTTCTTCCATTCCGCTGCAGAGATGGAGTGACTACGCTGTGGCCAACAACCTTCCGAACCGATACTACCAAGAGACGGTACGCAACTCTGTCTACGGTACTGAACCAGACACTTCCTTCATGAGGAACTCCTACCTGCCTGGCCAGTCAACGATTGGCGTTGACGGCTACGGCCAACAGCATGGATCTTGGAACCGACACTCGATGATGACCGTAGGAATAACACCTCGTTCCCCACAAAACGATAGGCCAAAAACCTCATTTGGCTTCAATGAACCTGGAAGAGTGACACCCACTCTCAGAACACAGAGCGGACTGGGCTTGACAACACCTCGAACCCTGAGTCGACTGGGTGCCGTCGAACAACGAGACACACACCTGAGCAACGAAGTCATCTCGGCCTCGATCAAGTGGACTCTCGGGGAGGCAGATCTCGACACCATCACGAAACGCCAAGTTCGTGCCATCGTTGAGCGACGACTGGACACGGAGCTGAGTGGTGACCAGCTTACATTCTTTGGCCGGGAGCTTGACCGTCAACTGGGGGAGATGGAGTCAAATGTATAAAATCATGTAGTCACCCATATCAATTCTTTAAGACTGTTAGAACTTGGATAGAATTACTAATAGACGGCGGCTTGAAGATATGGCCAAGGTTGGAAACATGGATTTTCGCCCAGTGCGAGTGTGTGAGGTTTAAACAGGGGGCTTAAAAATAGCCACACTTTTAACTTTCAAGCTTAAATAATACGAAAAGTAATATCAGGACCGTGAGCAACATTATACCGCATGCTGTACAACTACCCTTTTCAAGAATTACTCAGTGAATGCGCCCCGAAGCAGTCAAGTCGAGTGTCCATACATGGTCAGTCCCGATGGAGTTAGGAGTTAATCACCAACCGCATTTTCCAGCCAAAAAGAATGGTTAGTTTACTGCAATAATTCTTATCAGCCCTGTGGCTTAGAGGCGGTTCGCTTCAGAGAGGCCGCCAGTAAACACCCTAGTAACCGCAAAGCCCCCCTGACACGTCATCAGTCATCAAACCTCGTATGGCTGGATTAGGGATCCCATCGTCGGACTTATATTGCCCCATTATCCGCTGCCTTCAACCGCCTGGCATTACCTTTC
Source organism: Fusarium drepaniforme (assembly GCA_012978555.1). Lineage (NCBI taxonomy): Eukaryota > Fungi > Ascomycota > Sordariomycetes > Hypocreales > Nectriaceae > Fusarium > Fusarium drepaniforme. Next base: position 17,576 of record JAALXN010001468.1, on the reverse strand, counting down.
CAACGTTGTGCATAGACAGACCAACTCACAGCATCCCATGGAGGCACACTCTGTCACCATGGCAGCCCCATCTGGGCCCTCGTCCTTTTCTGGGGCTTTACCCCTGTCCCTACCTGTCTGCTCACTCTGCCATCGCCGAAAAGTGGGATGCGATCGCCAATACCCATGCAGCAACTGTGTAAAGGTCAGCATGACATTTCATCCCGCTTCCCACTTAACTGCACGGTAAATCACAACAGGAACTGATCAAAATTGTTCAGATCGGCGCTCTGTGCAGACCAAGGTCACCCCCTCCCCCTCGAAAGAAGAGGGGTCAAAATCCCGATTTACTAGCGAGGCTCGCCCACTGTGAGAAGCTCCTCGAAGAATGCGAAGCAGTTCACAAGGAACAAATGCCTTCCTCTTCTTCTATACGAGATGCAAGCGTTGGACCCAAGCCAATAGTACCAGGCAAGCTTGTGCTGGGAGATGGAGTGGTTAACTTTACCGACAGCCCGAGGTGGGCTGCTCTTCATGAAGAGGTAGATAAGACTTGACCTTTAATGAAATAAAATGGTACTAACAGCCTTGATAAATAGCTTGGGGCAATGCGCGAGTTAGTGGACGTGGATCACAGCAAAATATCACCGCCGGCGCCTGACGATAACCTTGACGATGGACTATCCCCAGATTCTGATATTGAGCACGACTTTCGTTTTCTGCCCAGCCAAATCTTTCATCTCTGGAAAATATTTCTAAATCGAGTTCACCCAGTCACCAAGATCATCCACGCGCCGTCCGTACAACTCCACGTGGTTGAAGCAGCTTGCACCTCTGGCAGCGGCCTGTCAGACACGACACAAGCCCTGCTCTTCTCAATCTACAACGCTGCCTTGTTCACCCTTTCGAATGATGAGTGTCTGGAGTCTCTTGGGCGATCTAAAAGACGGGTTTCTCAGTCTTGTGCCAAAGCATTACGAATTCGCCTCCGGCGGACCAACTTTCTTAGGTCGACCAGCTTGTCAACTCTTCAAGCTCTGGTGCTTTATTTGGTAAGTTTGCGGCAGATCTTTTGTAACATTTCTCAAACGCTAATCAATAGTTTGGTAGTTTTCTATTCAAAGTCATCATGACACCCATGCCACTTGGATATTCAGCGGTATCTGTGTCCGCATCGCACAAAAGATGGGTCTCCACCGAGACGGCGAGGCACTCGGCCTGCCACCCTTTGAAACAGAAATCAGACGTCGGTTATGGTGGCGCATCTACATGCTAGACGCCCGTTGTGGTCTCAAATCAGGACTAGGGCCATCCATGATGCCCTCAGTTGGCGACTCCAAAATACCGACAAACTTGAACGACTCGGAGCTGGATCCTGACTCAAAGACTTATTTCAAGGATCGAGATGGCCCTAGTGAGATGGCCATCTCCTTTTTGATTTACAGCATGGGCAGGTTTATGGAAGATAGACCCAACGTCGAGGCCACCGTAATCCAGCACGAAATCGACATTACCAGTGCTCTCCCTCAACCTTCCTTAAACCAGCTCAGCGAACTACCAAGTCTAGCGAAAGAAGTTGAAGACAGGCTTAATCACATCATGGACCGGTTTGCAGACCCTTCTACTCCCAACGTCTACCAACTGGCAGGCCACGTAAAAGCCCAGATCCTCGGCAGGGTACATATCATGGCGTCCAAACCTGGAACCCAGCTTAGTTTCAACTCTCAGCCTCTACAACCGGCCGAGAAGCTGTTTCTAGTGGCTGTCAGAGTATTTGAGCAATCGGTTGGCCAGTACGAGGATGTGGAACAGATCGGGTTCCTGTGGTACATGAAAATGCACTTTCAGCTAGATCTTTTTGCCTTCATGGTCTCTCAACTATCTCGTCAGCCACCAGGCGAAAAGGTTGATAAGGCGTGGGGGCTGGTCTCTAAAGTGTACCACTATCACGACGAGCTGTTTGATGCCTCGGAAAAGTCGAATTTGGCTCTGGCAACTGCCATCACGTCGGCGTGGGAAAAAAGGCATGGGCCCATTTTCACCAGATCGGTACATCATGTTCAAGCACCAGCCTACATACAAAGGCTTGGTACAATGGTCGCAGTTGATTCTGCTGCCTTGAACATGGCATCTGTGACTCTATCCGATGTTGTTGTTGGAGATGGTCACGGTGACCTTGCGCCACCATTGGATGATTTCTCTTTGGCATTCCTTGACCCTTCAGGTCCGGGCTTGCAGTTTCCGGGAATGTTTTGAAGATGTGGGTTAAGCGAAGGAGACCTAAATAACAGATCTTGAATTTAATATGAATAATTTATTCAGCGAAACTAGATGGCTCAAAGTTTTGAGATATGCAAATACAATAGGTAGACGCCCAGTTCCTCCCCGCGTAAACATATGAAATAACCGTCCCTCTATAATTACTTACAAATGAGACTCCTCTCTAAATCAAAGACTTTGCTGAAATTCCAATACCATTAATTTCAACCAGTGGCTCCCATGATCATGCTTTGAACCCATCCCCCTTGGACAACTAAAGGCCCCACCAAGCACATGGGAGCATTATGACTCGAACATGTGCCTCACCGAATGCTTCGTCCATCAAGTCCTATTAATGGCGATATGACGTGAGCACCTCGGCCTCATCCGCAGGCACCCTACCATCCTCCATCTCATGATCCATAGACTTGTAGTTCGGGTTCTGAACAACCTGACTAGGATGACGCACGTTGAATACAACACAGACGAAGAACATCAACATCGTGTCCAAGCAGTAAACATAAGCTTCCGAGGTCTGAAGAACGCTAGTCTGTCCAGCGGCAAACTCGGCCACTCTGAAGAGGGATCGGATCAATATGAGGAGAGAGACAAAGTAGAGGATGAGGATGTACTGGCTCCAGGGGAGGGGTGTTTCTTGGCTTGTTTGGGTGGGTTGGCGGAGGATTCGGTAGTGAAAGATGGAGATGACAATGATGAAGCCGACGAAGAAGGCGATTTGGATTCCTAGGCCGACAAGAATGACATTCTGGCCCAAGTCAATGGCGTCTTTATCATCGGCGCCAGCCATGATTCCACCGCCTTGAGATGAATTAGTGAATCCCACATCATATCTTAGGTCTTTTAAGATTCACTTACCAATGCCCTGGACCGCAAATGACAAGACATCGCCAAGCACAAAAATCTTGGTCAACCATCTTGTCCGAATGATGGAAAAGTGCTCAGCATCCAGCACCCTAATCAGTCGCCCAAGGATCATGTAAATAGACGCCGCGAACAGCGCTGGCGCCAAGAGCATGAGGAGAGTCTGCATGATGAATGGAACATCGGACCAATTTGGGCTTTCGCTGGCGTTGTAGGCACGAGCTGCATGGCCTACTACCTCGACTGTAACGGGAGACGATCAGTTACACTCCAGACTCCAAGAAGCGATGACTTACATAGAACACCGATAAAGAAGGCGATGAAGTACCATGTCTTCCCTCTCACGAGCTGATAGAGGTGAACAAAACCAGACAGGCTGAAGAGGACTGCAAAGAGAATGGCAGCTGCCAGTGAGGGTTCGTAGTGGTATTTCGGAGGGGGACCAGTAAGTTCTCCAGCCATTTTGAGAGTTGCTGTTCAAGTTGAGACGGGGTAACTTTGAGCTGGGGGCGCCGGGGGGTGTGATTCTGTTGAATTGCAAGACGATCTGAGGCTATTGAGAGATTAGTATTACGTGCATCTACAAGCAGGTGTTATATACATCTTCAAGATTGCCCGGCTGTTGACTCCCAGCATTTCCCTCCTAACCCACCATTTTCGCTTAGAGGATGAACAAGGCTGAATCTCACGGCACCACGTCAGCGGCTCCCCGAGACCGAAATCCGGGCCAATTGGGGCTTACCAATGCGAAATCCGTCATGATGCAGACTGCGTCTCGAGAATCAACATGGCGGGAGGTCGGAGGCGTGATAACCGCCGAGCCAATCACATCTCTGAAATACCCTTGCTCACCACCAAAATGGTGAGTGGGGCTCATCTTGAAGACCCTGGTCGTCGTCGGCGCTTTCAAAACCCCGACAACTAAAATCTGTGTCTCATCAGCCACCACTGACGTTTGGTCGTATTTTAACGAGTAGCGACCCTTCCGTTAACCGTAAAATAAGATGGGATTGAGACCTATATTGGAATGGCGTGGCATATGTAACGGAACTAGCCATCTTGCACAGCCCTCGGCGCTTCTGGAGATCCCGAGCCTGTGAGTGTGAGATCAATAGATCGGAGAATACGGAGTACGTAAAACGTTGATGCTTACCTAGCTCATGCCGGAAAATCCACTGGAGATATTCTGGATTTCGGAGAAAATGTGATGACCGTAGGCCTTTTTGTACGTCTACCCCTGCCCTCTGATTCTTAGTTCTCTGTACTTTGCAGTTTTGGTTAATAATCCCGCCTAGGTACGTCATTCATAAGAATGAAAACCCGTCTCTGATTAAAAAGTCAAGTCATACTCTGGAAATGTTATAATAATAGCTTCGGAAGGTTATGAAGGGATAATGCTTCCTAGGTAGCTAGCCCTCTCTCCTACCTAGGTATGGAGGGGTTACCCTGCACTTTAGTGAGTTTGTTAGACTCATGCCAGCGCCTCGTTGAATAAAGAAGGGTTGAGTTATTCTTTTGATAAAGCTCAAGATTTGTATTGAGTGCAATGATTTTAGGCATTTCTAGTCAGCTTATGATCCCTTGACTGTTGGGCTCTGAGGTTGGCGTGTGTCGACCCTAGAGTACGACTGGCTCGTCCATCACCACTTCCGGAGGCGCTACCACTTCTTTCACTATTGCCACTATGTCTAATAGTATAGAGGCAGTCTATGTGACTAGCTCTGAGACCTCTGTGGTCTCGTCTGAGACGAGCACCTCGGCTGATACTTTAGAGTCGACGACTAAGATGGCTTTGACTATGGCTTCGACTATGGTCTCTACGACCAAGGGTACGACGTCTTTGATAGAGGGTACTACTATGAGTTCCGAGACGATTTCGATAACGGCTAAGAGTGTCACATTAACAACTGTGGCCACTACATCTTCGACCGAGCGTACTATATCTACGATTGAGGTTACAACATCTACTAGTGAGGGTACCGCATCTACAACCCGGGGATCCACTACGACGACCGATATGCGTTCAACAACAGTACAAAGCACCTTATATGCAATCGAAGGCGATGCAACGACGACGGGGCGGCTTCCACAACTACCAACCAGGCTCCACTGCAGCCCACGGTCACAGCAAAGGTGAGTCTCGAAATGCCACCATAACTTTTCTCAACCCTTACTCCAAAGAACCAGAACGGCTACCTCCTGGCTAATTATGCGTCGGCGGATACCTTGATCTTCATTCGGGAGGGCGGAATCCCCACTCTGGGCCCAAATGGCTCTAAGAAACCCGTCCTGCTCAATCCAGCCTGGTCGAGGAGGACACGATCTGCTGCGAGGCTCCTTTAAAGGGTTTCGCTGATTGGTGCCTGTGCGAATCATGTGTCTACTTGGGCAAGCCCAGTATTGATGATTGTTGGTGCTACTTTATAAATGGCAATATACGGATGGCCTCGTTGTGATTCTCCGAGTCTGAAGGAGAGAGAATGCATGGACTTTAAGGCGTTGTATCTTTTGGTTAACACGCCAAATAAGGCTATTTAATTGGTCTTTTCTTTCTAGTAAATATCCCTGCCTGTGACCCTATACACGGCGTCTTTGCATATTTCTTTTAAGTTCAAGCGTCTTACAATGATCCTGATGCTCTTGGTATCATTCGCCTGCATCGGTGTATCTACGGCGTGGGTCTTTCCTGTGGTACTGCATGCATGATGCTTAGTCCATCTTGACATTGATAGTACAGCAATATATTAACTGTCACTACCTATGTATGAAGATGTTTTATCATCTTCAGAGCGTAGAACGCATGCCCCTTACTGGACTTTTCCTCTCGAGTCAACGGTCCATATCTCCTCAATAATCCCCTTCCGATAAGCATAGTAAAAGTCGTGCAGGTTGATGGTCGGGTCAATGTGGCTAGGAATCATCTCAACCCTATCGCCCACCTCCAAAGCCGGTGTTCCCTCGTCCCAGCTCAGCGAGCCGTGCTCATCGCCTAGATTCTGGTGCTTGTACCTCGGGTCCTTGCACTCAGCTAGTCCGCTATCTGTCGTCAACGACTTGAGGCCAGTGTCGATTGTGACTTGAGGCCAGTGTCGATTGTGACTTGTCGATCACCCTGCTTGCTGACGACAGTAGACAGGAGAGTTAGACTGTTGGAGTAAAAGGTGCCCACAGCATTGCGGTAGTCTGTGTCCATGAAGATAAAGGAACCAGGTTGTAGCTCTGTCACGCCGGGAACCGTGGCACAGAACTCGGCGGTACCTGTCCCGCCTGTGGTAACCACGGCCATTTTGAAGCCTTCCTTGCGCAGCAGATCAGCTGTGTTGGTTAATATCTTCATCGACTCGAGACACTGCTTCTTGCGGTCCTCTCGGCTGTGGAGATGCTGCAAATGACCCTCGTATCCTTGAATTCCGATCAAACGTAGGTGTTTGAGAGTGCCGATGTGCTTTGCGAGAGCTACAGCTGGTTCTCCAGCAGCAACACCCGTGCGACGAAGTCCCACATCTAGATCAACCAAGACAGAAATGGGCTCCGTGATACCAGACTTTTCCAACGCATCGTTGATGGCTGTTGCGCCAACCTCACTATCCACCACAATTCTTATCGTCTTGTGTTTTCTGAACAGCTCAACAAGTCTCTTCACCTTGACGGGGCCGATAATCTCGCAAGTAATGAGAATGTCATCGAACCCCGCAGCTGTGATAGCCTCGGCTTCCGAGACTTTAGCCACGCAGCAGCCTTTTGCGCCCGCAGCGACAAGCTTGCGAGCGAGGATTGCGCTTTTTGTAGTCTTGAGATGAGGGCGAATGTTTAGGCCGGTGGGTAGAAGACTGTCAAAGAGTTTCTTGATGTTGGCTTCCATGAGATCCAGATCGACGATCATGGATGGGGTGTCGAGGCTGTCTAGGCCGTCGCCGACTTTAGGGGCGTACATGTTGGTTCTGGGGTGTTGATTGAGGGGTTTGATGAGTGTGAGGATGATGAAGAATTAGGGTCGGGTAGTGTCTTTTATCTATCGCATTTATAATCAATTTGTTTGGCCTTTGATGTGAGCGAGTGAAGGGCGCAATTAACAAGCACCGCAATTGGTGATGATTGTGCCGCAACGCCTCTAAATATTCGCCAAAGATAGTCGGCTCCAAATCTGGAATCCGATATCTGTGAGGGGACTTGTCAAGACTCACGATAGTCCCCCAAGTGGAGCTTGGCTCACAATGTATGTAGTCTGGTTAATGGTGTTTGCCGTTACCAATCAAGTGGGACTGTATTATTTTGATAACTGTTCGCCCTGGGTAATTGGGTGCTCATTAATTAGTACATCCTCCCCTTCGTGCAATACGCCGATCCTCTACAATCATGACAGATAGATTAAAGGCAAATGCGGCTTCATTGATTAAGTACGCCACTCATCCTGCCGTGCAAACGAGATTGAAAAGGGTAAGCAAAGCCCTGGCAAGGCGTCCGCGTTAGCTACCCGTCGCAATTAATCTGCAGCCGGTAGATCGGCAGTTGTGAACCAAACGGGCACACATGAAACGTCAAACTCGCTAGCGAGACGGTTAACCAAGTTTAAGTTCACACAGCAAAAAGAAATATAGTGACGGTAACCAGCAGCGTCATTTCCCATTCGTTCAAACTGCCTCTCAGCGGGAAGAGATAACAAGACTAGTTCGACGCGTTCAAGCCACGTCGTAACGCCAAGTTGTTTGTTCCCGATGCTTATTGGCCCACCGCCTAAAGTGCTGTTGGGCGTTGGTAGCACAGCATAGGCAGCCAACAGACAAACCGTCGAGAGGCTGGGGTCATATCCGGATTGTCTCCCTATTGGATGAGGGGGGAATCAGGCTGTCGGACTGTAAGGATGGGGGATAAAAAAGGTCGTTGTCTCCCGACAAGCTTGCTCACTGTTGGTTCCCTAACTTTTGATGGCAGTGACAGATTATCACTGCGAAACGTCGCTCAAGACGTGGTGCACCCGCATCCTCTAATCACAGCCGAGAGAGACAGGTTAGTTGCATGACTCTGCTGATTGGATCGGGTGGCGCGAGGCTACCGTTTACACATTCACCAAGCAGCAACTAAACTCAAGAGTACAGAATCGGTCAGGTGACGCCATCATCATCAAAATGAGCTCAATTGCCGAAGCAGCATCAGCCAAACAATCCAAAGTAACAGCCTGGTTCGCAGAATGCCAACAGAAGCAAAAGATCAAGACACCCCAGGAGATATTCCAAGAGAAACATGCAGCCCAGAGAGCCGTCATCGACCAGGAGCTCAGGTCGCTCATAGGGCTGGATCCGGAAACCGACGTGATCGCAGTGGGAGATCGACTTGTCCAATACGCCGGTAAGCTTAAGGAGCTTGAGCAGCAGCATGCCGCTACCAAGGAGATCAATGAGCGCGCTTTTGCGAAAGAAGTTGAGGAACGGCATAAGGGGTTCTTCACTTCTTTTGTTGACATTGTTGGTGTTGAGCTTGTTGGTCGGTGGATGAGAGAGTTGCAGGGAGAATCGGCACCTGTTGAAGAGGATACACCCATGCTTGAGGACCCGGATCCCCTGTCAGAGACTTCAGGTACTCAAGAGGGTCAGACCCAGTCACCGAAAGCTCCCGCGAATCGAGACGCCGAGGCAAGAAAGAACCAAGAGAGGGCTCCGAAAGCCAATCAAGCTACGGGGTCGAATCAGAACCAGTCCACACCAAACCGTGAGCGTTCAAGAGACCAGTCTACTTCGGAGCATCGATGCCATCCAGAAGAAAGACAAACTCCATATTCGAGTTCACCGCGACCTCGCCAGGCCCAACCCGAAACATGCTCTCGGCCATCTCCGAGCCAACAAAACGGGACGCCTGCTCAGCGACAGTCGGGCCCTCCGTCGAGTGGAAGTCATCGAAAGAGACCAGCAAGTCCGTCAGGGGAGAGAAACGAAGATGAGAAGCGCCCTCGCGTCGAGGAGGCTCTGACCCAGAGATCCATCGATTTTGACGAGGTCTTTCAAGATGGAGAAGCCGAGATCAAGTATACAATCGCCCGATACCCTCGCAAAGACGGAAATTGGTACATTTTAGAGTGCAAGGAGCATGGCCAACATTTCACAAACGATCCAATCCTCGGAGCCGCCAAGCACCTGGCGACTGCTGTTCACGGCAACCTACCCAGAAAGCACGAGCTTGCCGTTAGCATTCTGGGCACGCTGGTCAAGAACTGTACTCCAGAGTTGGTGGAGAACAACAACGAGGTGGCCCAAGAGGCTTTCGATCAGGGACTTGGAATCCCCGTGTCTACCAAGCGCTTCAAACGACCACGATTCGACGGCGGTACTGCTGAGCCCCGCGCAGCAATGCCTGGCCATCCTCACACTCGCAGCAGCCAGGTTGTGTCAGGTATCATGAACCCTCAAGCAGGCGAGATCTACGCCGCTTACTGGAAGAGCTCCAGAAGCTTCTACCCAGTTCTCATCTTGCCATGGGGCAGCTTCCAAGATATCGGCTTCAAGGGTTCGCTGCTTGACACGGGATTGTTGGTTGATACGCCATCCTGCTATGTCGCCGACGGGGAGACGGCAGAGTGGGCCGAGGGGTACGAGGACGGTGGTCGCTTAGTCTCGAAGCGGCAGTTCCCCGTCTTGTACTTTGACGAACTCAAGTTTCCCGAGGAGAGCTCTGTTGGGTGGGTTCATGTTGCTGACCTGAAGCACTTTGACCCAAACGACATGAGCATCCTTCAGAGGGATTCCGTCAGCGAGTTTATCGAGACCCAGAAGAGCCAGAATCCCGACACCATTGTCAGAAGTGAGTCTATCATGGGATGGATACCTGTTTTTGCCTCTAACTGTTGATGTTTAGTCGGGTTGGAATCTCCGGTTCCTCGTGTCGAGTCAGATATTCTCGAGAGAGGGGAGCAGCTTCATATGGGCACATTGACCGGTTCACCCGGAAATGAGAACGGCGTCGACGACCATGAAGAGCCTCGACAAGACTTGACTCATCAAGATGTCTTCACTACGCCACCACAGGAGACCCCACAGCCGCCGGACAGCGCAGAGCAGAACGCGGTCGCAGAAGCAAATGACGACAAAGCTACGACCAACGAGGATCCTATCTTTACTGCCAACCAAGAAGTCAATCCTCCTGAGCAGGCAACCTATAGTGGCAACACTACCCGAGACGACCCTATCATTGTGGAGGATGACGATTCCTCTGATCCCGAGATTGAAGGTCTCATGAGCTTCCAACCACTCAACAACGCAACTGATCTCATCGCATCGGGGAACGACTTTTTACGACCTCATTCTCGTGATTCACTTTTGGATTCACTTCTTCAAGACAAAGACGTGGACAATACCGCAACGGCAAACGTCACATCGCCCACGATGCCGACCAACCAGTCAGTCCCCAACCAGCCAGCTCCTCAGACGTCGTCGTCGTCGTCGTCGTCGTCGTCGTCGTCGCGCAATCATTGCCAGCAGCCCAGGTCTGAGCATCAAATAGGAACTAGTCCTCCAGTGACTACCATCCGTCCAGTGGCTATCGCTCCGAAACTGAGGACTACCCCTCCGGCGACGAACGCCTCTACAGACAAGAGAGCTCCTCCTTCAATGATCTCAACACGATACAACGCGCCTCCACCAGCGACAGCAACAGCAGCTAGTAACCCCAAAAGACCTCTGGCCCCTAAACACAGTGTTTCCAGAACCCAATCATCACCCATCCCAGCTAGCTTAATGCCAGACGACGACTACCTCCAACAACTAGCTGCCCAAGCCGTCGTGTCCACACACTCGGAAATCTTCAAGAGGTCAGAGCTCCTACCACGAATCCAGCCAAGACCAACAAGTTCGAGCCTTGCAACTACTCCACGTTCCTTTGAGATGGGTCCGGAGAATGATCGGGCGGAGAGTGTGCCTCATCAAGCACGGAAGAGTAGTGGGTTCTTCGATGCTGTTCTTGGTCCGCGGGCTGGGTTTGTTGAGCCGAATGGAAGACCCCAGTCTGCGGCGGGCAGCCCGCGTTATTGAATCGATATCATAGGTGTTTGGTACCAGATCTAAGGGAGCTTGTCATTATCCACTCTTTTTTAGAGATCCTTTCCTTTTTCTGTTCTTTTCTTTTTGGCGAGTAAGTAATTGTTTGGCGCTGGGTTTCTTGGAAAAGTTTCGTGCTCTTAATGTGGGGGATATGGAAGGATGCTGGAATAACCACAAACATGGACCTAATAGTTGTAATGTGTGCCGAGGGTCGGAAGCCGATGCAGGCAAGAATTAGTGTTGACTCTTTCTTTTCTATTCTGTGGATGCGAATACGAAATTACGTTGCTTGGTCCGTCATATACAAAACCCCCTTCTGTCTCCTTGATGAACAGGTTTGTCATAGGCTCCGTTGACATCGGCCCAAGCATGATGTAAAGCAGTTCATGCCCCGAACGTGATTAAGCAGCAGGCAATCATAAGAGTCATACGCGTAGCATTTTGGAACATCATGAATGGAGTTGAAGCTACACTAATATGGCATGTAATCTTGCCATTGACGAGAATTCGTCAATCCATCATTGCAGACCCTTGTTAGCAGCTTTGATGGACGCCAGGTCCTGAATATGCTCATACACCTTCCTCCCCTTTCCGTCCAGAACCTCCCTGGCGTAAGTCTCGAGCGTAGTTCCGACAAACTCAGGATAGAGATCCTTGGCCAATACGTACCCGAGGTACTGGGCATTTTCAGGAGTATTGTCTCCACGGACACAGCACGAGTTCCAGTATTGCATCTGCGTCAAGGTTATGAAGTCGACTGAATCGGGGGCTGGGTCCTTTGCCTCCATTTCGCGGACTTGAGCTTCAATTTCCTCCGCGGGGACCTTTATTACAAGTTAGCTCACGGGACTAATCTAAAGATGGTAGATGGACTTGCGTATTTGCGATTGAGCTTCTCGCCGCTTATTCTCTCAGCTATATCGTACATCTGGTTAAAAGTCAAGACTTCGTTATACGCAAAAACCATGCGGTTGAGGGTTCGAGGATCAGAGATGATTCTGGTAGTATATAAGCCAATGTCGCGCATGTCGGTAAACGCTACCGGCACGTTGCCGTCGACAGCGATTCCATCCGAGGTTTCCATGACTGCATAATCGATGCGGCCAGATGGGAGGCGCGGAAGATTAACCTGGTACCACCATCCAACGTCGATAATGGTATAAGGGAGCTTAATCTTCTTGATATGATTGAAAGTCTCCTCTTTCTGAAGGCTCATGTTAAATCATCCTCAAAAGCGATTCTAGCTCGGTCACTTACCAGCTCTCGAAGTCGAAGGGCGCCTGTAGGTGGCGCAACAGTCGCAAAGAAGCAAGGCACGTATCGCTGAACGCCCACAGCCTTGGCAGCATTGATAAGAGGTATCTCGGCCGTCACACTGCCTCCGTAGATGGTTGAGATGACGATCTCGATACCTGTAAGCACCTTCTTCAATTCGTCCTCCGAACCCGCGAGGTCGGCAGCGATGACGTTGACCCCTTTCTCGGCCAGTTCAAGAACTCGGGGCTTCTGCAGCGACGAGGGCCTCGTGAGGGCTGTCAACTCCTGGATTGAAGGCGTTAGTGTCTCCGGTCTCAAAAGACAGGCGAGAGATTAGGCTACTCACAAATTTCGGCGTCGTTGACTCAAGAAGGGCCTTGACGATGACGGAGCCCGTCTGGCCTGTTGCGCCAACAATTGCGACCTTCATATTCGTGGTATACGTATACAGTGGGCGATTATTCTCTGTTAGGACGGTTGATGTCTTTACAATAGATTTTGAGTCAACTTCTGTGACTATTTATACGCATTGACTACAGTGATTGCCCGTGAGCCATCGGGGTCTTTACGGACTCCGCCTGTGGATGTTACAAAGCAAGTCGAGACTAGTCACACCGCTATGACCCAGATGAATCTATTCTCGCGGGAGCAACTATCATATGACTCGTGCACAAAGGATACGATACGGGCATGCTGTCTCTGTTTCCAACCCGAGGTGGTTAGAACTGTCACGACACGAAACAACGTTGACGAAGAACTCGGCAATTGCAGGGTAAAGAGGACAAGCTTTGCCACTAATGCAGGTTGATGACAGCTACATCGGCTAGTACTAAGCGGGTAAGATCAGCCGATTAAGTTGTCCCACGAGAAGTTCATGGAACGATGATAAAACGTTGCTCGTATTATTAATCCCCAAGCACCATCTGCCGCTGTCATCATCCTGCATTGATTGTTGTAACCTTGGCCAGCCCTCGCATGAGGCACCACTACACCGTGTATCAATCAAGCATGGACGACTTTAGCAATGCCGGCTTCCAACCAAACATTGCGGATAGATGGGTCAGGTTCGAGGACGACTGGTCGGGCATATCGGATACGAAAGAGAGAAGGAGGGTCCAAAATCGCCGCAACCAAAGAATCCTCAGTATGTGGCGATGATTGATATAGACTTGTTTTGAGATCGCTAACCCTCGGTAGGGTCGAGGAGACGAAGAGAACTTGGCCATAGTGGTGGTGGCGGTGTCGAAGGCCAACAGCCTATTCAGACTCCCGGAAATCCGACCCCTCCAGAACACTGGAGATATGAGGACTCTAGCATACGAGCCGTCACGGTCGCCGTCAAGAGACTCGATATTCTTAATGCCGGACCAGAGCATGACCAGATCATCCTTCAACGTTTCGAAGCGTTTGCACAATAGCTCTACATAACGCGCTCTCCGCAACTTACAATCTTGCCCATCCTATCCCAATTCAATTTTATCCGAGCTTTACTGGTCAACATGGACATTTTGGGTCTCTCGTCCAAGCAGATGGGCCACAATGCTTTGTCATGGTTTAACCCGGCAGACCATCATCGATCAACACCACTTCCAGACGGGCTACAGCCAACAGATCTTCAATGCGCCACACTACATCACCCATGGATTGACCTTATCCCTGTACCTGAGATGCGTGACAATTTGTTCCTAAGAGGCATGGACTGCTTCGATGAGGAGGAGCTCTGCCATGCCCTCCGCGGACGCATTCCAGATTATGATCCCGGTATTCTTGTTTGGCGTGAACCTTGGGATCCAAGTGGTTGGGAGGTTACAGAGGCATTTGCTAGAACCTGGGGCTGGACCATCGCTAGATGTTGGGGTCTTTTACGTTCTACTAATGAGTGGCGAGCCCTGCGAGGCGAAAGGCCGCTGTTTAGTCTTCCCTCGTGAGCCAAAGGGCGGAAGGACACGTTTGCGTCAGCCTTGGGCAACATTTTAATATTGTTATAGAGGTGAGTGAGTAAAATGGGGGAAGGTTTTGGTTACGAAGGTAAGGGCTTAGGTTATAGCTAGGGAGGAATACGGGGAGGAAAGCTAGGTTACGGAGTTAAGATAGAATATCGCAGCGAATTGTCAAACTTTGATTAGCAAAATAACCATTGAACATAATTTAATGTGACGAATGAAGGGCCAAGTAGAGAGCTACGAGCGATCCTTAAGATGGTCCCTCTTTATGTCTGAACTTGCTGACACCCGCAGAAGAAGCCATCGGCAGCAATGATAAGGAACACGGGTATTAATACGTGCTGACAATAAAATATGCTTCAAATCCGATCTAAATACACTGCTTGCGCTCGCATTATTCAACGTGAGCGGGAAGATATGCCTCTTGAGTAAGGTGGGATTGAACTTAATCAGACATATCTTCTCTTATCGAGTAAGTGTGCAGCAGGAATCAACTCGAGAAATATATCAATACTTTTATTGACCACATAGAACTGCATCAAAGCCACTTCCTTCAGACGACTGCACTTCAGACTCAAGGGAAGTGCCCAGTGGAAGGATGGATATTGGCGCCCCCGCCTTTGGACGTCACGTGGGAGCTGAGCTGAATGAGGCCTTATCTGACAACCACATCGTCAGCATTGGAGAAGATAGCTTAGAACACAAGCACGTTAACCATGGCGACCTCCATTCCTTCTAATCACCAATACGCCAAGCTCTGCAGCCGCTGCGCTGTGTTTCAGCTGGCAGATGCATCACCGGAGGACATCTCTGCAAACGTCGAGAAAGAAACCGACCTGGATTGGGAAGTCGAGCGGGCTCCTGACAACTTGTATGAGATCTTTGATGGTTCTGATTGTGACGTCTGCCGGTTTCTTGGACGAATTCTTTTTTGGTGGGATATTGAAGATAAACCGCCGACTCTTGGCGAAGCGACATCTGTCCGCCTCTCGCTTCACCATATTTTCGGTCCAGATAAGGCTCATGGATATGGGTTGAGGGCTCTACGAATCAAGATCAGGCATGGTAAGATACAAAACTGCTAAATGTTGTAACAGAAGCTAACAAGGGACCGAAAAGAGGGCGAGGAAGACATTCATCTTGACTGTCCCGTTACGGCAGTCGAGGATGATGATACTGCGAAACCTCGTGGGCTTCAACCGCCTCTATCTCACATCAGTGAAGAGACTGTACGCTGGATGAAGTCTAGAATGGACTCATGCGTGTCTCATGACCACATTAATCCACAAAAGACCTTTATCCCTGACCGACTCATCCAAGTTGAAGCAGATGGACTACGGCTGGTCCTTACTGAAGACATGGTAAACTCAGACGCGGACGTCCCGCGTTATATCGCTCTCACGTACTGCTGGGGTCCTGAGCCACATGCTAGTAAGCAACTCAAGACAACCAGCCTCAATCTCTCGCAGCATCTGCAGACAATCCCAGAATCTCTCTTGCCACAGGCCATTCAGGATTCGGTGACCCTGGCGAGGGCCTTGTCTATCCCATTTCTTTGGGTGGATGCTTTGTGTATCCTGCAGGATGTGTCGACAGACTGGGATCAACAGTGTGCTGTCATGGAGCGCATCTATGGAAATGCATACGTGACGGTCGCCGCCGCTGCCTCTCTAAACTGTGAGCAAGGATATCTGCAGAAGACCGACCGGATTATCATCCCTCGCGCCAACAATAACGCTTTTGCGATATACTCTCCCCTCTACAAGGCTTCCATTGGAGAAGAACTCGTCATCAGCCCTTGGCTTGAAAGAGGATGGACCTTCCAGGAGCGGATCACAGCGACCCGCCTGCTCATGTTTTCAAAAAGGAACATTCACTTCAAGTGTCCATCATTCAGTGAATCAATGGGAAGAAAGTCGGATAGATATGATGCGGATTTCCGTATGCTCGATCGCGACAAGCTTCTTCCGGGTGACAAGCTGTTCACCTACGAGGAGTGGGATCATACAGTCTCTCAGCTCAACCCTGACAGGGCCCATTTTACACGGGAGACAGATCTTCTTCCGTCAGTTGCCGGTCTTGCAGCTCTATTCCAGAAACAGCTGGATGATGAGTACTTGATCGGTCTGTGGAAGAATGATTTGCATCGGGGCCTCAACTGGTATCTGATGGATACAAACGAAACCAGTTACCAGGCCATGCTGGAAAGCTTGGAAAGCCCTTCTCCCTATATCGCACCCTCGTGGAGCTGGGCCAGCCGACGCAGCTATTTCTTGTTCAGCCTGGATCATCCAACCCTCATGGCTGATTGCCGACCCGAATACACGGATCTAGTCACCACCATCACACCGCGTGGTTCAACTGAGTTTGGTGAAGTGAGCGCTGGCACACTAGAGATGACCTCCAAGGTGTACGTCGGATCTTCAAGGATAGCATACAGAAAGGTCTACCCGGCCTTTTCCGCTCCGCAGGATGCTGTTCGGTTGGATGGAGAGTATTTCGCCCATATTCAAACTGATTGCTTTGTTGAGCACTTCTTTGCGCCATCCGAGATCCCCGAGCTCGTCACTCCCATCAGTTTCCTACTAATTGGGAGCACGTTACGACGGAACTCGGATGCAAACTACTTTTCTTCGCGCCTTTCCGACAGCTCTTTGACGCTTGGGGATGATCCCGAGGAGTCGTTTAACTATGCGTCGTCCGGCTCGGGGTCACCTATTGACCAGGGGTGGACAGCTGAGGAGGCCGAGGATCCAGCTAATAGAACGGCATATGGGTTACTCATTCATCCCACGGGAAATCCAGATGAGTTTTATCGGGTTGGGACGTTTCTGTCGAAGCCTTTTAGATCGGGAGGTTTATCATTCTTTAACGACCTTGAGCCCAGGCGAGTAAGACTTATATAAAATAACAAGACCCTTTAAATTCAAGACCACTGTGTTAGCATTGGGATATGATGCTATGATGTGTTGGAAATGTGTTCTTTACTATAGTCAAAGTCGAGATAACCGACAGATAAGATCGCATTATCCTAGTCAATTCAACTATTGAAACATTCTCACCTAAATTAACCTAATGGGATTTTTTATGAATGACTCACTTTATAGTTCCCATCAGCCACAACCTAAATTCCTCCTCATCCTCATCGGTCATTGCGGGGGATCAGTTTATTCCTAGTGATTTGAACATTTGCTAGTCCATATCTACAAATTTCGGTTAATCGGTATTA
>JAALXN010001466.1:0-54287 GCA_012978555.1 Fusarium drepaniforme | reverse complement strand
TATATAAAACACAATTATAAAAATAAAAGTATTTCTTAGTAACAATATATAAATTTTAGTTTTAATATAGCTATACAAGCTACTTAATTATTTATAAGAAATTATAAGTATATAATTATTTTAAAGTTATAATATTTTAAAAGAATTATAAATTTTAATTAATATTATAAAATAAAAATACTAAATAAAAGCTATATAGATAGACTTAAATATATTATTATAATAATCTAAGTAATAAAATTTTTAGGTATAACTATATTTATTTTACGATAGGTTTTCCTATTAGTTAGTCCATAACTAATACTAGTTACCCATAGCAACTCAAAGGGTACATCTTCCAACGACCAGACGATCTCTTAAATATAAAAGGCGTACAACCAGATCGATTCGAAATATCAGCATGCCTCACCAAAGCCACTATTGCAACAAGCTTTCTTCAATCTACAACATGGACAAACCAACAGCCAAAGTCTCGACCACTGCAACCCACGTTGTGCACAGTCAGCATCCTATTTCCCTTCATGAGCCCTTTGTTCTTGGCCCCTTTGATCATCTTAACCATTTCTCTACGCCAGTCGACGCGGTATGGATCTATGAATCCTCTTCCACCACCCTCGTACCACTTGAGCGGTTGAAGAAAGTCATCAGTCGTCTCCTAGACTACTACCCACACTTGACGGGCCGCCTACAAATCGACCCTGATACCGGTACTTATTCTGTGTCTCGACTCGGTTCTGGCATGCATTTGGTCGAGGCCCATTGTGACGCCTCATTCCGGTCTTTCGCCAGTCGATCGTCATCCACGTCCGGCCGAGAATTCGATATATTCGACTTCCCCAGACACGGGAATGCGCTGCTTGCGCCCTGGGATCTGTCTATTGAAGGGGCACAGCGAGATCCCGTCTTCACAATCCAACGAACAGAGTTTGCTTGCTCTGCCGTGGCCATCGGTATGAGACTTTCGCACGTCGTTGGCGGCGCCGGCACCTTCCTCGGCCTATACCAGGACTTGGCAGAGATATACCGAGCGATCGACAACAGCAGCGGGCCAATTGAACTGAGATCTCCGCCACATCTACCGCCATTCATGGTCTCTCAGATGTTGCACATGGACATTGACGAAAAAGAAAAGGCGTTGAACCAGCGACCAGCAGCGTACTCTCTGTATGATGCCAAATCGGCCCCTGAAGGTCCCGCTGAAGGCGAAGCTCAACATCATCTGAAATTAAACAAAGACCCTCTGGTCGGACGAAGCCTGCGATTTTCGTCTTCGGCAATAGGTATATTGAAGCATCAGGCGGCCAATCCAGATGATGATAGCTTCCGAGTTTCCTCATTCACGGCTTTGACAGCACACCTTTGGCAACACATTCATCACGCTCGACTTGCAAATGCAAAGTCTCATCTACAAGATGATTTGTCAGTTTATGCCAAATCCATGTATGGAACCAGCGTAAACTTCATCCCCCATTTCGGCTTGCCTAAGCGATCTCTCGGAAACACCGTCGTCACACCGGTCGTGGAATTAGATTCTACAGAACTAGAACAGGCGAAACTTTGGGAGATTAACAAGATAATCAATGGGCTGGTCCGCCATGTTTCCGAAGAGGAAACACGTCAACTCGGAAGCTGGGTTGCAGCTCAGCCCAAGAAGTCGGACATTCATCTCAACTTCAAGGTGACACCGACCACACTCATTACAACGGGCTGGCATGTTTTCCCTCTTTACTCGGGCTCTGAGCTTGAGGTTTCGCCCGCTTTTGCCAGCCCAGTCTTCATGGAATCCTTGTTTGATGGCATAGTGTTCTTTGTGGAACCCAAGGCTAGGGATGGTAGCCTCGAAGCCATTGCTACCTTGAAAGCCTCGACCTGGGAGCTCCTTGATGCGGATGAGGGCTTTATTACTACGTGGGATAGGGGTTGATGATTTAATAAATACGTTTTTCTCTGATTTGATAGCTTGATGGTGTTTCGTGGCCCCCTTCCGCCGTCTCTTCCATGTGTTTATTGGCCCACTCTCTGTTGTTCTACAATCGCCTGGTCCCCTCCTGAACGTGTGAATGAGACGGAGCCTGGGAAGGTTGGTTCCAGAGTTGCCGCGATCCGAGGCTTGTCACCGCCTCTTGTCAGCATGCTGGAGAGAGACAGAGAATTCATCTAGGCGATGAGATCGTCTGCTTGGCCCTGTCTCAACAAGGACACGTCATCTCCTCCTCATCTACCTGAATAAGAAGAACTAACTGGAAGCCTGATGCTAGAAGAGCGTTCCGGCCTTATCTATATTGCTGTCGAGCTTGGTACTCAAGGGTTTGCCGCGTGGTGGTGGAGGAGGACACCCCCTGAGCACTACGCCGAGGTTAGAAGCGCCACTGTAGTGACCTGAAAGCACAAAGCACCTCTAGTAGTGGTGTGGCAAGAGTTATCTTCTGAAGTGTCTGTGGATGTTTGGGTGGTAATAACCGGAGTTCGCCTGGCGCTCAGAGGGTGGCATAATATCTACGCCAGCACACCACGCCTACTACTACTACCTGATAGCAGTATGTCCTCTACAGACCAGACCACCACCTGGTCGAATCTACGGTACAGCTGCCCTGCAGCAGATCCCCAGAGCTTGAGGCGCCCACCCAGACATCGTAGACGCCGGCCTCCTCCGTCCACTGGTGACGGGACTCGTCCCAGAAGCTCGTCGCATACTTCTTCTCCACGCAGACTCGGGCCACCGTAGTCTCTCACTTCCTGACGAATACTTTGCAAAACCCCTTGAGCTCCTTGAGGGGGCGGTTGATAGACGTACACCTCTGTGACACGTAAACCTGCACAACCTCTGCTCCATCCACGTCCCCTGTATTCCGCACGGCGACTTCGACGCGGAGCTGCGAGTCGCCAAGGTCGAGGCCAGCATCGATCGCTTTGACGGTGGAATATGTTCCATACCTGGACCGCGTCAGTTAGCAAATAGCATTAACAGTGAAGGCCTTGAGAGGTTTTGTCTTTGATTGCTTACTCGTCGCTCATCGCAAGCCCCTCCTAGCCCCATTCCGTCCGGACAATGTCCTCGATGAACTATCGTGTTCAAAGTTGATGTGTACGCCAATTATAGTTTGGCAACTCGCCGAGATTCTACATCTAATCTGCCTGAGTTACCGTACACCTCTCGTACGGAGGTCAGAGCAGTTAAATACCACCTGAAAGGTATAACCTTTCATTATACAAATAGGTATAAGTCTTCGGCCGCAGGTAGCAAGGAGGCTAAAAAAAGGCCGCTATATTAAGTAGGATATAATACTATGATGTATTGGAAATATATTCTTTATTATAGTTGAAGTCGGGATAACCGATAAATAAGATCGATGATCCTGAAACCTTGATCAAAGTTGATTTAGATCCTCGGTGCACAACCGCCGCTTTATCTCTACCACCATATGGATGAGACTGGTGGTTGATCAAGGTGATTAGAACTGAGGGATCATAAAATAGTCACTATTAGCGTATTACTCGAGGTCTCTACATCTTGTTATCAAGTAAAATGCAGTCATAGCGATTACGAAATCCCAAGGGGCCAGAGGCAAAGGAAAAATATAAGCCAATAGTAGGACTTGATGCAAACGGCTATTTTAAGACGGGGACCTTTTTTCGATTAGCAAGGATGATTCATATCTATTATAGAAGACCGAATTACCAAGATCAACGTTGCAGGTTATGGCATCCTGTGTTATGTCGTCTTACACACTGACGCGTGTCGAGTTCTTCAGCCTGATCCTTCGGAGACAACAAATATTGACGTCACCTACAATAAATTGTATAAATCTAGTTCAATTACTAAAATTTATAATCAATAATCTATCTTGAAGGATTTGACATGCTAGCTAGTTTAGTTGCTCAAGTGGAAAGTCAGGCTAGGTGCATCCAAAGATGAGCTGGAGAAAAAGAGAATTAGAACGCTGCGTACAGTAACGTATCCCGTCTGGTCGGAGATGAAAGCCATCGCCATGTAACATTACTCGGAGAATATGAGAATAGTACAAATTACCAAGATCAACGTTGCAGGCTATGGCATGCCCTGTATTTGTCGTCTTACACATTGACGCGTGTCAACTCATTCAGCCTCATCCTTCAGAAATCGCAGCGTCCTACCATTTATGATCAGGAATGACGCAATTGCCGACTTGATCATAAAAGTACCAGATAACTGAAGCCGGTGAATTCATTAAGCTGAAAATTTCAACTCTGCTCCGAGGAGGCACGGAGTGAGGGAAGCCCTGCTAAAAAGGTTAGACGAGAAGAAGTCTGTAATTTCACCCAAGATTCCCCGTCAGTTCGTCTAACCAGTGATGAAAAACATCGGCATATGATACCAATCGGAGAATAATGCAATCCGTAAGCAAAGCATCCGCTTACTGAGACAATCTCAGTAGCTGGGCTGAGTTGAGACTACCCTTGTCATACGAACAGCCATGGCGTTGATCCTGTGGTCCCCGCTGACCGCAATCTTCCTCTCGTAAAGCACCTCAAGAGCGGGGAAAAGAGGAGATGCTTTCCTAGAATGGTGGTTATGGGCCGACAGCCCGATCTATTCGGCGATGAACCGGGGCGTCATGCTGTGGCCCCCGATGATGTGTGCGCAGTCCAATCGAGATTTTTCAGCTCCGCCACTTTGAGCTGTAGCTCAGAGACTAGTGGGATGGATAGATGCAGAGGATGGGAATGCCGAAGTTTTTGAGGAATATTATTCGTGCAGTTTTAGTAATGAGAATGTCTTTGTTGTATTGAGGCGGCCTCTGACTCGGCACTTCCATGTAGGCTGTGGTTATCTCACCCTTTGAATTCCTGTCTGAAGCTGAATGGCAATTGATAATTCGGAACTCGGTGGCATATACTGGGGCTCTGCAATTATGACGGATTGTAAGATTAGTGAGAAACGCATATGCAATCCTTTGCTCATGCACGGCTTTTACGGCATTGTCCAAACTCTGGGATATCCCGGTCCCGAACTGCCGAACACACTCGAAGCTTTCCATCCTAGCCCAGCTTCATCCATCTTGAGTAGAATTGGACAGTAAAAAAGCCACAGGAAAGGTCCAGATTCCCAAAAGATCCGGCACGATGCTTCCCCGAGGACTAGCCTCAACGCCGTAGGGCTGGGGGGCTAAGAGGGCGCAGCTTTTGTTTGCTCGCTGGCTTAGCCTTAAGCTTAAAGCTTGGAGCTAGAGTGAGCTCTTGTGCTATGGAGGCGGTGCGGACACTATTCTTAGTGGATTGGCGTTGACGGCTGACATGTAAGCGACATCCTAGGCGTTTTTGCACCACCAGCGGGGACCCCATAGCCTCCTCCGTTAGCAGGCGGGCTGAGGCATCGTGGCTCCAGACTTGGGAATAGAGGTTGTCTTCTTGAGATGTGTGAGAGATCGAGATGTATAAGAAGATGCCGTCCCTCCATGATATTCGGACCTTTCCTTCTCATCATCACAACAGCATCAATCCAAAGCCACAAAAAACCAATTTCCTCTTTTTTCCCTTTTTTCTCTTTTTTTCCTTATTTCCTTTGTAGAGTCTTTTCTCTATTTCCTTTCCACTCTCACTTTTATCAACCACATCTCCCGTTGCTTGATAATTAACAAAAATTCTTCTTCTTCTCTCGGTCCTCATACCAAAAAGACAAACAACACATATCCATCAACATCAAAAATGCAGTCCGTCTTTGTCGCCCTTTTTGCCATTGCTGGCATTGCCTCTGCTGGTCCTACAGTTGAGAAGAGAGCTGAGTGCCCTGGTACTGGAAGTTACTACGTCTGTGGTAACAACAACTTCCGGGGTTACTGCAGTGTTGACCCTTGTGCTATTCCTTGGTGTCCCGACTTCAAGCTCAAGACCTGTGAGCCCGTTGGTGCCACCTCCGAGGACACCACCACTACCGTCACCGACGAGGTCACGGCCCCCACTCCGGAGGTCAAGAACCCCGGCGCCTTCCCTCCCGGTGATGTCTGCCCCCCCGGTCTGGGCCGTCTCCAGGTCTGCGCCAACAACGGCTTCCGTGGCTGCTGCAAGGCCGAAGCTTGTGGCGTCGCTTGGTGCCCCGACTACAAGCCTGGCACCTATGAGCCCGTCAAGACCATGAAGGTCAAGGTCCGACAGTCCGATCCCACTGTTTGCGCTCCCGGCACCGGCTTCTTCCAATCGTGCTCCAACGGCTTCCGTGGCTGCTGCAAGACCGACGCCTGTGCCGGTAAGGCTCCCATCTGCCCTTCTGCGAACACCAAGCGTCAGTCCGACCCTACCGTCTGCGCCCCCGGTACTGGTTACTTCCAGTCTTGTTCCAACGGCTTCCGTGGTTGCTGTAAGACAGATGCTTGCTCCGGAAAGGCTCCCGTCTGCCCCCAGCCCAAGGTGAAGGCTCGCCAGTCTGATCCCACTGTCTGCGCTCCTGGCACTGGTTTCTTCCAGTCCTGCTCCAACGGTTTCCGAGGTTGCTGCAAGACTGACGCCTGCGCCGGAAAGGCCCCTATCTGCCCTCAGGCTCCCGTCGTCAAGGCCCGCCAGGCTGATCCCACTGTCTGCGCTCCCGGTACCGGCTTTTTCCAGTCCTGCTCCAACGGTTTCCGCGGCTGCTGCAAGGCCGATGCCTGTGCTGGCAAGGCTCCCGTCTGCCCCCAGTCCAACACTGTGAAGGCCCGCCAGGCCGACCCTACCGTGTGCGCTCCTGGCACCGGCTTCTTCCAGTCTTGCTCCAACGGTTTCCGTGGCTGCTGCAAGCAGGACGCTTGTGCTGGCAAGGCCCCTGTCTGCCCTCAGGCTCCTGTCGTCAAGGCCCGCCAGTCTGACCCTACCGTCTGCGCCCCCGGCACTGGTTTCTTCCAGTCCTGCTCCAACGGCTTCCGGGGTTGCTGCAAGAAGGACGCTTGCTCCGGCAAGGCTCCCATCTGCCCCCAGTAAGGTGGCTCTCAAAACACTTAATTCATAGAGGCTCGACAACATCGGTTTTAGAAGGATAGACTTGGGATTTGCATGGATATTATGAGGACATTCAGTACATACTTTTGCATTCATTTGGGGGTTATTCTATTCGGGATTCATGTGGTTTTGACGATTTATAAGGCTTTGGATAGTCTTTCAACTGTACATATGTTCAAAACTAACTAATACATTCCTTCAAATAACTCAATGGTTCCCATTCTGAAGTGACTTTCCCTCTTTTTTCTCTTCTCTCTTCTCAGCCTCTCTTGAACATCTCCTTCCTGTAGCGCTTCACATGACCCTCCTCGGAGTAATTCAATCCATCCAGTGGAGGCGGCTGGAGCACTAAGTGGTCGGGTGATGGCGGTGTGGAGACTAATTACTCCGGCCGTTAAGGAAACTCCGACCGCGGAGAATCTCACCTCCTTCACCATCACCTCCATCCACTTCCCCCACAAAATGCGACTCCGACAGGCTGGTCGACAGGCCAGACAAGGGCTGGTCAGTCAAGCATGTGAGCTATGCAGGCGACGCAAGGTTAAATGCGACGCCGATAGGCCAGAGTGTGGAAACTGTCGCGCATTGAAGCTGGCGTGTGAGTACAGCGCTCAGAGGAAGAAGCGTGGACCAAAGCCAAGGGCTTTATCGACTGTTGAGAATAGGGACGATGGCGAAGAGACACAAACTTCGACAATTATCTTATCTCCGTCTATTACACAAACTCCGGTGCCCATCATTGGCTCTTCACCATTATCGTCAGTAGTGACGCCAACTCCCATCATTGCATTCTCCCCTCAAACTGATGCCGGCTCGCCATGCATTGCATTGGCGCCTCGAAACGAGAGCTCTGCCGGAAAGGTCCATCAAACTCTCACAAGTACCCTGGAAGCTCTCGCACAATCTCCAGAGCACATCATCGAGGAGTGTATCGACATAAACATGTTGTTGCGTTTCCCTACCATCCCGGTCATACAGCCAGAAACGATCAGGCAAAGCAGCCACCTACTATTACCAGCTTCGCGACATCTCTTCGATGCAATCACAAACACCAACCAAACATCCTCATCACAGGGCAATCTCATGCGAACATTTGCCCACTTGACAACGGTTTTCGCCTGCGTCTGTTGCCGGATGCCCAAGAGCTCAAATCAAGATGGCCGCGAAGCCGTAATAACAGCCTTCCTTGAAGCAACTCGTGGAATGATGGCATGCTGCGAGGATTGGGATGTTTCCCATGCCAATTCAACATCTCTCGTGATCCGCCTGGACCAATCGGCGGCACAACATCACTTGGGCAAGACACGCGCATCATGGCTCATGATGGGCCAAGCTATTCGCCTGGCCCTAGATATGCGTCTATATGATGAAGCGTCGTATCAAGACCTCGATCCTTTGGAGTCCAAATTGCGACGAAATATATACGGCTTGCTCTGCGTGGGTGATATGTCAGCTTCGATCTTGAACAACAGGCCCTTGGCATTTCATGAGATATGTCTGGACGAGACCTACACACCAGTTGAACTTTACGGTGATTTCAGACTCTTTCCTGCTGGGGATAGTCTTTTTGAGCCACCATATGAGCAGCGGTTTCATCAAGGCTTTTATCTCTGTCACGGACTCTGGAAGTCGGCAACAGATATCCTCCTCGACATGAAACTTCTCACCCAGACACTCACCCCTTCCGGCTTCCAACTTCGCTCCCAGGACCCCAGTCAACAGCGAATTATGCAGTCGTACATGTCTTTCTGTGGGCTTCTCGATTCACTCCCAGCTTGGCTCCGCGATCCTGAGAGACATATTGCTGGCGACGAAATAGCCACAGCTTTTCAGCAGCGGACCTTTTGGTACCAAAGGGCAGACATTGTGGTGACTTTTCATTGTCTTCGACTTGTTATTCTACAACGTGCTGCGCAGAAAGGCTTCTGTGCACTCCTTGGGTTGACTGATGACCTGGACATGCTTGCTCTTCGCAAGATTGAGATTGCTAGTGACCTCGTCTCAGTTGTGGAAGGAATTCCATTTGATGCGCTGCAAGTGAATGGAGAGCCATTGGTAGTTATCTTCACAACTCTGGTGACCACAGTATCGCTGACGTTGACAGGTCGAGAAACTCCGCCAGATCGGGGTCAGCCTATTGGAAATTGCACACCAGAACGAGAACGCGGCTATTTCTGGCCGAGCTCAGTCACTCTTGTC
The DNA here is from genome assembly GCA_012978555.1 of Fusarium drepaniforme. NCBI lineage: Eukaryota > Fungi > Ascomycota > Sordariomycetes > Hypocreales > Nectriaceae > Fusarium > Fusarium drepaniforme. The sequence goes on along the minus strand of JAALXN010001466.1, from coordinate 45,140 downwards.
ACCGATAATCGATACAATTGCGCGATTGGACTCTCGAGTATCAGATGAGCTGAGCGCGCATCCAGGCTTGGCATAACTAACCACTGACATCCACCATTTGTCCGCGGAGTATTCCACCCCTCACACCATCACTCCACCTCTAGTGAACCAGGAGTGATTCGACGGGAGAATAAGAAGTGGTCCACTGAAACCCATGTCCTGGTCATCGTTCCTAGCTGCATGCTATAAACTCGACATCTCAGTGCTCTCGTTCTTCTTTGCTTGCACCTCATTCGAAATCCAGTCTTCGTCACACCGTCACAATGAAGCTAGTCGAGTACCGTAACCCTATTGTGCCAGGGTTCTCGCCAGACCCTTCTGTTGTCTTTGTTGACGGCGTCTTTTACCTCGCCAACTCGTCCTTCCATGTCTTCCCGGGCATTCCTATCTACGCATCACGAGACCTAAAGACATGGACACAAATTGGTCAGTATTGGGAGAGGATACAGCAATTGCGAAATTCTAATGATCTCCCAGGCAATGCTATCAACCGTCCAGAACAGCTCAGCCTTGATGAAGCTAGTACGGCCAAGATGCCCCTTGATACTGGGCATTTCATGTATGCATCAGGGGGACTCTTTGCCCCAACAATCCGCTATCATAAAGGAAAATTCTACGTCATCTGCACCAACTTCCCGGCGTTTGGAACATCCACAAAAGCCCAGAATTTCATCATTTCCTGCACGGATATCTGGGCTGGCAACTGGAGTGACCCTGTCTATATCCCTTTCTATGGCATCGACCCGAGTCTTTACTTCGAGGACGACGGCCGGGTTTACTTCCAAGGATGTTATTCGATTGGTAACCGAATGAAGCAACCGACCTGCACTATCAAACAGTTCGAGATTGACGTCGAAACTGGAAAGCAACTGTCAGAGGAAAAGGAGATCTGGGGAGGCCATGCAAAATACGACACTGAGGGGCCACATATCTACAAGATTGGCAAGTGGTACTACTTGCTTGTGGCCGAGGGTGGAACCTTTGAACATCACATGCTTTCCATTGGCAGGTCGGAAAGCATCTGGGGGCCCTATGAGGATTATGCAGCGAACCCTATCATGACTGCAGATGGTAAGGATGAGTACATACAAAATCTGGGCCATGGAGAACTATTCCAGGACGGCGAGGGTCGATGGTGGGTGAGCGGGCTCGGCGTTCGGAACGAGAATGAAGGAGAACCTCTTGGAAAGGACAACTTTGTGGCTCCTCTCGGAAGAGAGAGCTTTCTGGCTCCTGTTGAGTGGCCTGAAGGTGGCTGGCCAAAAATCACCCAACCGACTATGAAGTTCTTGGCAAGGCCTGTCAAGGTTTCTGAGGGACTTCCCGAAATTGTTGCTCCTCGCAACGTGAGCAACCTTTACATCCGAACACCCGACCTCTCCAAGTATCGCATCCCCGAGGATGATGCTAGCCCGTGGGTTCTATACTCCAGCCGCGCCAATCTTTCGACTCCATCTGGCACCTCGACGTTCGTGGGTCGAAGACAGATGTCTTTGAAATCTGTTTCAACTGCAACTCTTGATATTTCAAAGCTGGAAAAGGGGGTTGAGGCTGGTTTGGCTTTGTACAAGGACCACCCCCGACACGTCTCTATCGTCTACAACTCGGATTCTCGAAAGATTACCTGCCGGGCTGTGAGCATGGATATCGATAACGTTCTACTTGGTGAAACTTCTGTCAATGGCGAGGCTTCCCAAGTCGAGTTCCGGATTGTTTCAGACCCCAAGGAGTGGACTTTCTTTGCCCGCGGTGATGAGAAAGACTGGACTCAGGTTGGAACTCTGGAGGCCTGGAAGTTTGTGTCTCGGGAGATGACGGGTCCCATCTTTGGTGTATTTGTTCATACTTTGAGTGAGAAGGCTGAATCGGCGGCTGTTTCTTTCAAGGAGTTTACTGTGGATGATAAACGAGACTAGAGAAAGGACCAGCAATGGTGAGAGTGCCTCGATATACTAGTAGAAATAAGGACTCAATGCTATAAACAATCCGAGGAACTAGGGGTCTCGAGATCCTTCTGTCCGATGTTGATTGATTCTATTCGTTACGTTACGTTACATCCACAGCGGTTGTGACTAGAGTCTACTTTTGGGAGCCACGGCATTGGCAGCTTACCAATAATGCTTTTCACGTATGTGCTAGTTACGTAGTAGAGCAAGGGCGTGGATGACAAGCCCCATACCGGGGCCCTGGCCCGAAGGGCGAAAATTACAAGTTCCGTGTCGGCTCACTGGCCCGGAGGGCTCCATGATGGATCATGTACGGGTGACAAATGACGACAGTCTAAAGCGATTTATATTTAACTCTCTAAGAATTCCAAAGCTCCTCGTTGGGTGGAAATTCGTGAATCGTGCAGTACGGTTGTTATAGATAGTTCGCTACTGGGTTATGAGAGGAGCGACTCGAGTTATCTCCTCGCTTCATCTATTCACCTCTGTAAAATATCAGTCCACTGGACTCTTAAAAATCATGGAAAAGGTTTGTTTCTTTGGCTTTGGGAAAGATACGCATTGTTGACTTGTCGTCAGTTCGGGCCTACGAAGGCGATCTATCACCATGATGAGAACAAGCACAAGAACAGCGCGACTGTTCTAGCCAGTATCCCGTTTTCTAGCGGGGACGATGCTGTCAAGCAGATGTTCAAAGGCGTTTCAGACGATGGGCATCTCATCATAACCGATTCTACCATCTTCTATGCTAAAGGTGGTGGCCAACCGAGTGATACTGGCACGATGAGCTCTCTCGACCAGGCATCAGTCTTCACGGTGACTTCTGTCCTAAAGCTTCTTTCCGGTACCATCGTCCACTTCGGGACATATTCTGGCGACCCCTTTGCGGATCAGACCTCGGTAACTCAGGAGATCGACACGGACACACGGGTCTTGCATTCACGGATCCATGACGGTGGCCACATCCTCGCTTCCGCAGTACGAAGGCTAGGAATTCCGGGCTTGCAGGAGATTAAAGCGCAGCATTACCCCGGAGTTGCCTTTGTCGAGTTTCAGGGAACAATTCCCGGCGACAAGAAGGAAGAGATTGAGCGAATTGCGAATGAGATAGTAGACGGCGATCGCTCGATTGTCGTCCATTGGTGGTCTAGGGATGAGCTGAAGCAAAAGTCTTGGACGATGCCAGAGGAGGAGAATGGGAAGGATGAGCTTGTGAGAGCTGTTGAGATTGAGGGTGAGGGTGCTTATATGTGCGGTGGAACACATGTTAAGAGTACGGCTGCAGTTGGGAAGATTCGAGTCCGGAAGCTAAAGAGGTCGCAAGGAGTAACGAGGGTCTCTTACGAGATGGTGTCATAGGTCAGTTAAGCTTCAAAGAGTCGTTCTTTGGTGAGATGATGTTCATGTGGGTTTCCGGCTAGAATGTATTTTCTTAAGTAATAGAAGTCTAAATCTAGAAATGGTATTAATATTCTACTCTATATTTTACAGTTTATTCGCAAACGCCTCTACTTGGTCCTTCGATGTCGCCCAAGAAGTAACAAGACGAACCATAGTATTTTCATCATCCACCTTCTCCCAGACATAAAACTGAAACTGTTCTTGCAGGGTTGTAACGAGAGAGTTGGGTAGTACTGCAAACACCTGGTTCGTCTCTGTTTCAGCGGCTAGTTTATACCCAGCCTCCTGGATCTTTGAGGAAAGAAGCTGCGCCATCTCATTGGTGTGCTTCGCAAGGTCGAACCAGAGGTTTGTGCTGAACATCTCCAGGAACTGAACGCCCAATGTTCGACCTTTGGCTAAAAGTCCTCCACGTTGCTTTATGTGGAAAGAAAAGTCTTCGGATAGGAGGGAGTTGCAGATGACGATGGCTTCACCAAGTAGCATGCCTACTTTTGTCCCACCGATCCAGAAGATATCTGTCAGACGGACGAGATCTGGCAACGTCAGGTCGTTTTTGGTGGCTGATAGTGCTGCACCGAGACGAGCGCCGTCAAGGTAGAGTAAGAGGTTGCGTTTCTTGCACAGATCGGAAATAGCACTTAGTTCGGCCTTTGTGTAGAGGGTTCCCATCTCAGTCGCGTTGGAGATGTATACAAGCCGGGGCTTTGCCATGTGAGGGTAATGGGCGTTGCTGGCCAAGGCATTGGAGATGCTCTCAGGTGTTAACTTCCCGTCGGTCGAAGGCATGACGATGATCTTGTGTCCTATCGCCTCAATGGCGCCCGTCTCTCGCACAGTGATATGACCAGTACTCGCCGCGATGACGGCCTCGTGTGGACGTAGGCAGCTGCCTATGGCGATGATATTGGCCAGGGTACCGCCTGCGACGAAATACACGGCTAGGCTTGAGTCGCCGAGTTTCTCTCGGAGACAGTCCTTGGCCATGTTGCAGTATTCGTCATCGCCGTAGGCTTTTTGCTGTGAGAGGTTTGTCTCTAACAGTTTTGCCAAGATTCTGGGGTGGGCCCCTTCGCTATAGTCGTCCATAAAGCTGGTGTGCGTCATGTTGAAGGATGTAGGAGGATGTCGATTGGTGTAAGAGACCTTCTGAACTGGGTCCAATAAGTTACCGGCGACTTAAGAGGTCCAGTAGTAGCTTTCTAGGGGGCAACGAAATGTTTCTGTGTTGGAAATGTTCGATGTTGGGTATAATTGAAATTGGTGATGTTGCAATAACTTGACGAATAAGGAGTTTATAAAATACCGGGCTACGGTTCTAGAAGAAAAAAATAACTTTACCGGAGTACTCCGAAGCTGATACCATGTGTGGAAGAATTTGGTAAATTTCCCGAGTCATGGTGTACTCCGTCAATGTGGCGGTGGGTGTGACGAAACTTGTCAATTTCGCCCTGCCGGCGCGACAAAGCATGGACGCGGTCTCAAGCATGACTCGGAAGCTCTCCCGACTCTCCAGAACGCGCTTGCTTGGATAGAGTGCGATTGGTAATTAACCAGAAGAAGCCTCTGGAACACTCCGTGTACTCTGTGCACTCTTAGTGAGTACCTGCTTTCATTGCCTAAGTTAGCTAGGTTGGACTTTGTTCGTTCAGTCGCCCACGACAGTTCATCCTCTGGGCGATCAACTCTTTCCAGTCTCGTGATCTGGGCCCGGCATATCGACCAAGTTTCTTACAAGAGGGTGAAGGAGAACTCGCTTATGTCTGCACAGTGAGGGATGTGGGATATAAAAACCTTGCGCTGGTCCTTGGCTCCCGCAGTTTTCGGCGACACGAAATGTTCATTGCATCCAGCGGGCATTTGTCTACAGACTGCGACTCGGAGCTGCGTGCATGGCACAGCACGCCTTGACAAAGATGTGTTTTCTAGGTTTACCAGGGGCTGTTCTACATCTCTAAGCAATACGGCACAGCACAGAGAGCATTTGCGCCTGCAGATCTGCTTCCAGTACTCCATGGGCGAGTTATCTATTGGTTCTGGCGTAATGGAAAAGATCAGGACGGCCGTACAGATGGTAGCTAGATCACCCCTGAACGCTCTCCGCGGAGCCCGGATGGGTCTTGCTCGGTGTATTATCAGCCCGGAAGTTTATAAAAGATTCTCTCTTTTTTCGTGTCCCATCATGATAAACAAAGACACTTGATTCAATGGAGCCATCGTACTCCAAGACTCACAAGCTACGTCTGGCATTTCGATTCTGCCGGGGTATGTTACGGCTGACTTGTGACGTCCAGATCCTGATGCTAACGCCCCTTCACAGCACCCTTTCAGATTTTGGCATACGTTCTACGAGGTGTTGCCATTGCGTTCGCTCGAAAACTCCCTCTCCGGATATATGCTGTCTGCGCAGTCGCCAAAGCCCTCCAGGATATCTTTGATGCCCATGACACTCAGTATCTGTGCCCGACGACAAGACATGTATACGAATCATGGATCCAACAGAAACTCTCCGAATCGAGTAAAGAAGAGAACCCGGACGTGGCTGGACGACTGCGATGTGATATCCAGCCGCTGAGGGACGGAAGTTCCTCAATTCTCTGGCTCGGAGACCGTACCAAGGCAAAGAAAGTGGTGCTATTCTTCCACGGCGGAGGCTACATAGCCCCTTTGTTGAATGGATACATGGAGTTGATTTGGAGAGCGTACATCACAGCCGGCATCGAGACAGACACTGAGGTTGCAGTGGCTATCCTCCAGTACTCGCTCTGCCCTGGTGCGCAGTATCCCACCCAACTATGCCAAGCGAGCAGTGCCCTTGAGCACTTGCTCTCTGCTGGAATTTCTCCAGGGGATATCATTCTCGGCGGAGATTCTGCTGGAGGTAATTTGACAGGGCAGTTGCTCTGCCATATGCTGTCGCCTCACCCTGAAGCCGTTCCTATCAACCTGACCGAGCCTCTCGCTGGAGTATTTCTCGTCTCTCCATGGCTCAGCAAACACACAAACGATAGATCCTTTGCGGAGAACGGATCGGTTGATATGCTTTCAGCTTCCTTTGTGCGTCTTGTCACGGCCAAGGTTTTGGGACCTGACTGGGAGCAGGAGGAGGGTGGCCGCTTCAGCCATGCTTTCCTCATAGACATGGAACACCCTTGGGTAGACAAGTTGAGCACACTGACAAAGAGGATGTACCTCTCAGTGGGATACCATGAGTTGTTTCGAGACCAGTGTGTAGAGTTTGTGGACAAGGTGCGGAAAGCGAACCCCGGTATGGAGCTTCAGTTTGATCTTCAAGAGAAGATGGCGCATGACTTTATACTCTTGGAGGGGGAGAAGAAGCGAAATGGAGAGTGTATTGAAGCCATGAAGAAGTGGGTAAAGGGTGTGTTGACAGTAAGTTCTTGAGGATATTTGACGGAAAATATGATTAAATATGACGGGAATTTATGTAGAATCATGTTGAGGAGCATCAATCAACGTCCCACTGCTACGGAATGAACTCGGCTTGTTTTGTGTCGAAGACTCACGACTGGAAAGAGTGAAAGATGGGAATCAGCAGAACGGGCACTTTTGTATAAATGAGTACGCTGAGTACTGACTAAAAGCCCGTCCTTATGCTTCCTGTGCCAAGTACTCTCTGCTCTCTATCCTCTGACAGAGCTTTTTCAGAACCATACCACCGTACCTGAAATCACCCAAATCCAAATAGACAGTAGCAGAAAACCTTGCCCACAGCGCACCCGAGAAGTACAACACGTTAATAAAAGTGTGATAATCCTCCGTAAACTTCCGGAACATGAAGTTAATGACAGCATCAACGTCCTTGACCGGTATACCTTCACCTGAAGCAGCATCACTTTGAACCATCAGGGGTAAACGAACATTGGCAAATCCAACATGTCTCCCAGTAGGAACCGGCAAAGTTTCCGTACCCAGCATCTCAGCAACAACGCGACCACCAGCAAGAGCTAGATCGACGCAATAATGCCTGATGGCTGCCTCGCCTCCGCAAACCCTGCTTCGAAACTCGAGGGCTGCTGGTATACAGAGAATCGGGGCCGTGTCGATCGTGCCGGTATACTCGAACTGGGCGACAAATGCGTTTTGGGCATTGGATTGGTTGGGGTTAAAATGTTTGCTTGATTCTCCGTCTCGGGGGAGAGGTACGAAGCCGTGGGATGTTGGTATGGATGATCGCATTAGGTGTTGGTTTCGTGGCGCGACGTAGAAGACTGCGCATGCTCGGGGGATGAACAGCCACCTGAGACGAGTGTTAGTTTGGAGCTGTTAGGGGGCTGTCGGAGACTCACTTGTGGCAGTTTGTGACGAGGAAATCCGGGTCGAGTTCTTTGAGGTTCAAGTCAATGAAGCCAATGCCGTGTGCGCCATCGATGGCACTGAGAATGCCACGTTGTCGGCAGATTTGGGTCAGTTGCTCGAATGGCATCCTCACGCCGGGCATGCTCATGACAGTGTCAAATATGGCCACCTTGACCTTGTCGCGATGTTCCTTGATGCTACTTGTGAAACGTTCCAAAATCGACTCTTGAGTGTCTTTCGTAGGGTCAAAGTCAACTTCAAGACTCGTAACAGGAGTCGTCTCGATCAGATAATCCACAGTCTTGCCAATGGCTCCGTATACACCTCTAAAGTATACAATCTTGTCTCCTGGCTGGAATCTCAAGTTACGGAGAACCGTATTCAGGCCCGTGGTCGCGTTCGGCACGAGGACAGTGCCTTCGACGTCAGCGTTGAGAAAGGATGCAACCTGATGTCGAATCTCGTCCAGCTTCTTGGGGAAGGTGTAGCGAATGAACTTGTCGGGTTCAGACTCGGCAGCGTCTTGCCAGTGACGCAATGCATCCCTAACATGGCGGGGATAAGATCCGTATGCGCCTGAAGAAAGGAGTCAGTTGTGCATATCACTGATAAGCCCTGACATGTTTTCACCTTGATTGAGATTCACTTGCTCTTTTCCGAAGAGAAAGTGTTTCTCTCGCATCTCTTTTCCAAACGGGGTCAGAGTCAAGGTATCCATGATGAGTCGAGGGGGCTAATATCGACAGGATAGAGAGATTCGGTAACAACGTGTCGTGTAAAGCTGCTAGAGGGAGGCAGAGTCTCAACAAGGCACAAAGTAGAGAAAGCAGAGAGTTGGCCAGATTGATAATTATCGAGATTTATCGTACAACTAACCAAAGGAAATGATATTCAAGAGCCATACTAGTTAGTATTGGACCTTGTCCCTCAACGGTAACCTCCGTCAACCAAAGGACATCTGCACACCCTCCTTGATGACAAATTTGCCCGTGGAAACACGCTTGGTGCAAGCTGTGGAGCTACCTGAGGACGGGGGCCAGAGGTTCAGACCTTAGCTGGACCTAAAAGAGGGGAAGCAGAAAGGGGGAGTAGGATTCGCACTATCGTTAACCAAAGGGCGTATCGAGGCCCCCTTGATGACAAATTTGCCCCTGGAAGAGAGTTTGGTAGCAAGCGTCTTGCAGCGATATCGGCGGCGAGATGCGCACGAGTCCGAGAGTACCCAAGATGACAAATTAGAGGGGTTAATGAATCGAGCACAGGGTGAAATTGACAAGTTTTGACCGCTATCTCTGAGTGGCGTTGATCGCATGGACGCGATGTCAAGTCGCGCATGGGGGTCATAATTTGTCATCATCAGCTGTCCCAAAGCCGCGAGCGCCATCTAGGGCGGAGGAAACAGCTAATCACAGCATCATGTCGGACCAAGGGAAGAAGAAAAAACCTTGTCTCTTGATCATGCATCTTGCGATGGGGACCTTGTTCAGGCCTCGTACTCTGTGCTGGCCGTATCCCGGACCTGGCTTCGTTCTGGATCTCCTTGTCGGTAGACCTGGTTCTTCGGATCACTGTCTTCGTCTACCAAAGCGAGGAGACTGCAGGGTCATGTACTCCGTAAAAAAAAAAATTGTTTAGTTTCAATAACCTGGATGCTAGTCTACTGAGATGGCGCTCACAGGGCTCTATCTCCTATCAGAGCCGACAATTGTTGCTTCCATTCCAGCAACGTCTTGTTGGCAGTTTCCAGCTGCTGCTTCGTATCCGTCACCTCTTGTTCTAATTCCTTGTTTCTAGCCTCCAGTCTCTGCTTCTCATCGGAATCTGCATCTCTCTCCGCCGCTTCACGACGGACTGTCTCCAACTCTGCCCTTAATTTCCGGATGACGCCACCCGCTGCAAGCGTCTCATTCTTGTGCATCTGCACTACCTGGTTCAGACGACTAACATCTCTCTCCAAATTTTCGACCTTTTTTTGGAGCATGGTGCCGTTCTCAAGCTCTCGGTACACAGTCCAGAGCGCTGAATCAACTTCTGTCGGCAAGGTATTGAAGCGAGATTTTCTAGCTGCGGCTGTCCTTGTCTCAGTTCTCGATGTCATTGTTTGCTGAGACACGTCAAGGGTGTCACGATCGCTAGACGGAGGAGGTGGCGATCCTGGGGGCGTAATCATGGGCGGCTCGATATGCCAGCCCCGATCGACACAAATAAAGCAATACCATACTGACTTTTCCTCATGAACGATAGCGACACTATTCTTCTGACATGCCTGATGAAATGACTTTCGACAAGTATCACAAGGCTTCAAGTCTCCTGATGTGCCACATTCTGAGCAGAGCGCTTCATGTGGACTCCCAGACGCTTTAAACTCGGTCCCCTTTAGTAACTGAGCAAAAAAACCGAGTCATTTTTGTTGAAACATACCTCTCCAAGCTTTATGTCGCGCCAGGATCTCGGCGCGTGTCTCTTGACGAGTCAGTGGCGTTGATTGTGGTTGCTCCGGTGGTTGTGACAATTGCGCTGTCGGGGTTGAAGTTTGAGCGCGTCGAGTTGATGATCGTGGAAGTCGCCGACGTTTTGGAGTTCTGTCATCCCCGACGGGATTCTCGTGTTCACGAGATATTTCCATATCAGCTTTTCAGGCCAAGGTCGAAGGGATGAGAGATGCCTGAGCTGTGAGAAATAGTTATGGGTTTAGTGACGGTTAGCGAAGGTTCTAGATTTATAAGCAGGATCGAGTCATCTCGACTGGGGTCTGCAACGCCAGAAAAGCTAATTTGCGCGCTTAGCGGCTGTTCAAGGAAGCATTTTCTTCATGTTCTTTCACCATTTTTGAGTCGGGAATTTTGCTGTATTTTTTATTCGCTGTTCAATTGAGATTCTAATAGAATCTTGGTGATTATGAGGGCCGGCGTAATGATATTATTCCACCTACTTGAACCGCCCTCTGATTGCTATGTAGGCTGATGCAGACATGGAGAGTATCATTCAAAAGCTACCTGGTTGACCAAAGTCCCAATATTCTCGACAAAAATCCTAATGTCATCCCCATTCTGCAGTGACAGCTTAGGTTCACTCATAGCTCCCACTCCAGGCCCTGTCCCTGTTAAAATCACAGTACCCTTCTCGATTGTTGTTCCCTGAGAAAGAAAGGAGATGATCTTGGAAACGCGGAATATCATTTCGCTAGAGCCAGCAAATTGGTCAGCATAGCTCATCTCCTGGCGAAACTAAAGCGGGAGGACTTGCCTCGTGTTGGAATCCTGAACAACTTGACCGTTGAGAGTCGCTTTGATGGAGAGATTATGGGGGTCTCTTATGGCTGAAGGAGAAACAAGAACTGGTCCGATCGGGGCAGATCCATCAAAGCCTAGTTTGAGCATATATCCTGTCAACCTGGTTTCTTGCAAACGCAGCATCTTTTTGAAGACTCACCTTTTGAGAAACACCACTGGCTATTGGTGAATTGTAGCCTTCTGGCGCTCACATCATTGGCGCATGTAAAGCCGAGGACAAAATTCATGGTATCCTCTGGACAGATATCCTTTCCCGTCCTTCCCATGACAATTGCGAGCTCTGCTTCATAATCGCTGGTGCCATCTTGAGCGACCCTTGGGATTGAGATGGGCTCTGGGAAAGGGCTGGAGATGGTGTTTCGTGGCTTGATGAAGAGAATCGGAGTCTCTGGGACAGGCATCTTGGCTTCGGCAGCATGATCTCGATAGTTTAAACCTATGCAGAGTACGATTGGTACTTGAGTGCTTGGAATGGGTGATAGAAGCTGGTTTCACAGAAGTCAACGTACAGTTCATTATCGGCAGCACAGGGAGTATGGGAAATACCTTGGACACATGCAGGATCTGGTCTGTGACGACGCCGTCTTCCCAAGAACCAGACAAGACGTTGACGGGTATCTTTTCACCTTTCCAAGCTGCCAAGCCAACGTCTGGATAGGCTTTAGAGTCCACCTGGCCAAAGTGTGTATTGCCATCTTCCGCGGCAACAAACCTCACCAGGCGTGTCCATCTCTGTCCTGTTGCAGGCATCTTATTGCTTTGGGATTGATGAATAACCTGATGGGACCCATGCTGCTTCTGTATCCCATCTATTAAATGTGTTCTTTGTTGTAGTTGAAGCCCAGCCCGAGATGGGATAATTGAGCCAGAGGATCGTATCCCATCTATCTGCTGAGTTGCATAGCAAAAGAAGCTAATTAGCACCGTTATGCACGCTCTTGTCACTTGCGCCCTTGACATCTAACCCCCACTCCCCTTTTTCTGCCGCGCCCTTGTTTGTTATGTACGCCTTGTGATGCAATTTCTGCTGACAAATTAGCGGATACTGTCTAGTGAATCGATAGAGATAAGCCCATGCGCCAATTTGTCATCCTGTGGCGAGCTAATGTGTCTACGTGCTGCAGCATGCTCCGACAAGGAATCCTACCCGCGTTGGAGGGTTTACGGCGGATGTGTTACCTCTAAACAGGCAAGTGGCATAAAACAGAAAATCGATGGATCACGGATGGAAGGAGAGGTACTGCATGGTAAATCACTACGGTGTTATTAGATTGGGGTTTAATGCCTTCATGAGTCAAGGATTGTGTTCCTTGTCATCGTGGCTGGCGGTTTCTTTTACAAGCATCATCAAGGTCATCACGACAAGATCGCAAAAAGTCTAACAAAATTCGGCAATAGTTAATTTAGCACTATCTAATGACTCTGGCTTTGTATCTAAGCCGCCCATTCTAAATTCACTGAAGAGCCTGACACTCCATTTCCACCTCGGCTTCGAATGGAAGCGCAGAGACCTGGACACAAGTACGGACCTGCAGAAGTTAGCCCCGATTCTATTCTGCATCATACTGCGACTTACAGGCTGGGGCTCTTCGAAAACGCCCAAGTAAGCCTTGTTCATCTCTGCAAACTTGCTCATGTCTGTGACAAAGACGTTGACCTTGATGACCTTGTCGAGACTGGAACCAGCCTCTTCAAGAATAGCCTTCAGGTTGTTCAAAATCTGCGTCTGAGTATCGGGGAAAATAGCAGTTAGGTCAATGTTCTCACTTGCTCTACATGTATGGAGGGCTGGTTACTTACAGTCTGGGCGCCGACTCCCTCTTGAAGTTTTCCAGTGGCGGGATCGATGCCCACGTTGCCGGAAACATAGACCATGTTGTTGGCCTTGAGGGCCTGAGAGAAGACAGGCAGAGGGGCCGGGGCCTTCTTCGTGAAGACGACAGCGGCGCGACGGAAAGTACCCTGAGAGCTCATATTGGCGGAAGAATGATAGGGATATATTGACAAGTGGACGTGTAGAGAAGAATGTGATCAGTTGTACAGATCAGAATCCTATGAGAATAAGGGGGGCATATATGGCCCGCTCTTCTCTGCAGTTGCCCGATCCGAAGCCGGAGTAGTCTGGTACAAGCGGTGACGCAGCCATGATGATGGTGCCTCCACCCCCCAAGATGACAAATTGGCTTTTCGTCTTGACATGCGGCATTTCATCGAAGGGCGCAGTGGTGCGAGTCAAGCTCATGCAGGAAGGGGCATGGTTAGTTGCTTACCAATTGGTGGTGACCTTGGTCTCATGATGGGCTCTGCTTCCCCCCTCCCTCGGGTACTACCTCTGGGCGGTTAAGGCCCTCATAGCAACTGAGCCTAACATATGGTGATAAGAATCCAATTTCCCCATCTCATGTGTGTTTTAGTCAAACCTAAATATCCCCATTGATAGCTATTGCCTTGTTCCAGATCAGGCCTTTCTTTCTTTCCCACTCACAGAGTACTCTTCTACAAACGTGACCAGCCATGCCTCTCTACGAGTTCCACCACATCCTCCCCCTGACCGGTGTTGAGAAGTCACGTCTGGCACGTCTCATTACCGACTGGCATGCAACAACCTTCAAAGCACCTCGTTTCATCGTCAACTGCCGTTTCGTTGACATCCGCGCTTCCAACACGGAGGACTTTTGGGTTGGTGGTAGACAGCTCAAGACCAACAAGCTCATGATCACGCTGCGCAGCGGAACCGGCAGAACTGCAGAGCAGTACGCTGGCATTACCACCAAGCTGGTCTCCTTCTGGAACGACTCCATCAAGGAGGTTCGGGCCGCTGAAAAGGAGAAGGAGCTGAAGGACGTCTTCATCATGGGTACCTTTGACTCGGCCTTTGAGAGAGGCTTCTTCTTGCCAATGGTAAGTTTTACCCCAAGGTCTGGTTCTAGTTTTAGATACTAATGTCACCCTTTCTCCAGCCCGGCAAGTTTGAGGAATGGGTCGCTGAGAACCAAGCTGAGTTCCGGGAGCTGGCATCTGGAGGAGATGAGATTTTCAAGGACTTGGTGGTGGAACTTGATACGCGCCCCGAGTTCCAAGTCTCTAACAAGGCTTAAGTGGTAGGTTAGACATTCTAGCAGTAGGGTTTTGTGTACAGGAAGCCGTTACGTGTTGTTGGTACAATGAAGCCTCAAGGAGTAAGGGGCTGTTGCGATGATGCCCTGTAGAAATGGTCATATTAGTTGTAGCGTCGCTACCATGTTAAAAAAAATAGGTCGTATGAGACTCAGACACCAAATTTTGCTTAACTCGTCTTGAATGAATCACGTAGATAGTGACAGTGACGCTCTGTCCGGCGCCCAAAGATCAATTGGTCATCAGTCAGGATCCAACGAGCGGCCAAGATCGGAGTGCCAGAGTACCCCGTGAGGGGTGTGACAAGGAGCCCCCCTCATGTTATCTGCCCCTTACGGTCGCTTGCCCCGATTGGTTGTTGCAGGTTTTACAAGGGAGTTATTGACAAGGCTGTATGCAAGGTGCCGAAGCCGGTTGTCTTTGATCAGACGGTGGAAGCTAATGTCACCTCTCCTATAAAACAAACGACCAGGGTCTCTTTTATTAAACGCTTCCAGCTACAAGCACCAGCAAACATCAACCACAAAGAAACTACAAAGCAACCTCAACATGGCTCCTTCTGGCAAGCAAAGCGATGCCCCAAAAGCGGAGCTCGATGCCTCCAAGCTAGTTTACAACCTCACTACGCCTGAGAACCCGCCAAAGGTGCCTAATTCTGCTTGTACGGATCATATGCTCATCTGCGATTGGGATGAGGCTACGGGATGGGAAAGCCCCATAATCAAGCCATTTGGTCCTTTATCTCTCATCCCGAGCGCCAACGTTCTCCAGTACGCGACAGGATGCTTTGAGGGCATCAAAGCCTATCGCGGATATGACGGCCAGTTGCGACTCTTCCGTCTCAGACTCAACTGTGAACGGATGGTCAAGTCTTCGGTTCGCGTGGGTCTCCCATCATTCGACCCCGCAGCCCTGGAACAGCTCATCCACAGCTTCGTCGCTCTAGAAGCTGAGCGCTGGTTGCCCAAGGATCGGGTAGGGCAAACGATGTACTTGCGGCCGACTCACATCGGCACTACGCCAGGACTTGGTCTTCAAAAGCCTCGCCAGTCTTCACTCTACATCATCGCGACGCTCACTTCTGGCTTCTCTACCAATGGTGGAATGAAACTACTCACGTCTCCTACTGATACCTTCCGAGCATGGCCGGGAGGATTTGGAAACGCCAAGTTGGGCGCCAACTATGGGCCTACCTTGGCTACCCATGCGGACGCAATCTCTCAGGGATTTGACCAGGTCCTATGGCTATTCGGAAACCAGCAGTATGCCACAGAGGCCGGTGCGAGCAATTTCTTTGTCGTTTGGAGAACAAAGCAGGGCGGTCTTGAGCTGGTAACAGCAGGTTTGGAGAACAAGACCATATTGGAGGGTGTCACCAGGAGAAGCGTCATTGAGTTGGTCAATGCCCGAAAAGACGACGCTCAGAGTTGGACGGTTGATGGTACTACTTTGGAGCCCCTTACAGTCGTCGAGAGAGACTTTTCGATCGATGAGATCCGTGAGGCTGTTGCAGAAGGCCGATTGGTAGAGGCTTTTGCTTCTGGGACCGCAGTAAGTACCCTGCCTCTTTGCGGCAAACAAGACTCTAACCGCGTGATTAGTACTTCATCGCCCCTGTCAGGCATATTCGTCACCGGGAGGAGGATGTGCCTATTCCTCGTGAGAAGGGTGACTCTGGACATTACGCTGCACTTATTAAGGGCTGGCTGAGTGATATAGTCTACGGCCGCTCAAGCTTTTCCGACTGGACAAAGGTTGTGAAGGAGACTTCATAGATGCAAGATAGACAGTGTCATAACCTAACAAGGCCAGGGTTAGGGAGTGTCATGAGATGGTAAGGGTATGTTTCGAGTTGTACCTCGGGCATCTAGAGAGAGCGAGTGAGTTGTTAGGATAGGATATCTCCTATTCTGTATGTATTGATTGAGTCGTTCCAAAATGATAGATATGTCCGCAAAGATGACACACGCCTTCCAGTCCATGAGTTTTGTGTAGTCATGTCTCACATGTAGTTTTAGTTAAAGCCCTTCCGTCAACATGCTCAAGTGACAACTGGGAGGCAACTCGAGCTCTCTCATCACAATAGATCGCAACAACCGAGCCCACCTACCCTCAACTCCACAACTACCTACCCCACGGCTGAGCAAGTTATCCCGTCCGCCCCTCGAGTTGGGGCACGATACAGACGGCCGACACTCATCCAATGGGGCGGTGGCGTAGTTGGGAGCGCGTCAGACTGAAGCTACAACTTCAATCATTAATATCTGAAGGTCACCGGTTCGATCCCGGTTCACCCCACAACAGTCCAAGGACGAATTCCTTTTTGCCAAGGATGAGTCCTTTTTGTACGCTTAACCATCTTCACCTCCCTGCCCTCAACTAAGACGGAATACGAAGCCGTCGCCTCCATCAAAAAACACCTCGGGGCGGTGGCGTAGTTGGGAGCGCGTCAGACTGAAGTCAAAACTTCAATCCACCCGTTAATCTGAAGGTCACCGGTTCGATCCCGGTCCACCCCAGCGTACTAGCTAGTTGACTCAGTCAACTTGATCTTTTTGCCAGTTTCGACTCTTAGCTTTAGCTTCTGTGTGGTTGCGTCGGAATATGAGTCGTATGGGCTTCGTGATTAAGTAATCAAGTCATAGGGGCGGTGGCGTAGTTGGGAGCGCGTCAGACTGAAGTTATAACTTCATTCTAGCAACTTGGTTGTGATCTGAAGGTCACCGGTTCGATCCCGGTTCACCCCATAGACTCTTCTTTTTGGCCTTCTGCGGGTCCCCTATTTGCCTTTTTGCTTGAGTAAAGTTGTCTCGAGTTGTGTTGAGTTATCCTGAGTTGTCACGGCTGAGTGAGTTACCCTAGGGTGATAGAATCGCTCGTTTCTTTTTAACGCGCACGGCTTGTCTATAGACAACTCTAACATGAGATCCATGCGTGACCGAAAGTAGAAGATAGCCCCATTTAATTGATCCGATTTCATGATGACAACAGAAGGTTACATGAGCCCTACATCCCACTCCATTCTGGGTGGTATTTTGGGCCTCAGTCCGGGGGGGGGGCAGGCCAAGATGTCTCAGATCAACCCCACAGGGCCGTGTTGTGGCAGGGGTTCCCCGTTGCATTGGGGCTTAGATTCGGAACCGTCACCCGACCTGCTTGCGAGAGGCGAAAGGACAGCTGAGTGTGGTTTTTATTCAGGAAGGAGTGTATTATTTACAAAGAACATATCAATGCATCGCATACTGGTATCTAACAACAGGTATCCAACAAATTAAAGTAACATCATTCATACACCACCATCCGCCTCGAGATAGACCCCTGTAGACTCCTTGTTCGTCCGCCAGTCAAGGGTAGTTTCATAAGTCTTCTCAACCTCACTAGCATGAAAGCTGGAAACAGTCATGTTGGACGTGACAGCCTTCATCGTCCTCGAATTAAAGTCGAAGCAACCAGTCTGAATACTTGGACTGCACAAGGGGTATAGTTGCTTGTCGCCCATGTCACAAAAGAGCCCTTCCTTGAGGTTGACCAAGTCAGGCCCGACCGAGGTTTCAGACTCGCATAAAAAGCGTGCTGATAATCCTTCAGCGTCACCAATGATGAGTTGTGATGCCATGGCCGCGTTGCGACGGCGATGACGGTGTCTTGGGCGCTCAGGGGTACCTGGAAGGGCGCGTCTCTTGTTGTTTGTCCAGTATCTGATACTCCTGGGGTCGTCCTCGGTTCTTATGCCGAAGGAGATGCCGTCACACTTCTTTTTGGGATCACGTTCATCTGCAGGGGCTTCGGGATCGATCTCACCCGTGGAGAAGGCGGGCCACCGGACCTGGAAGCCAGTTGTGTCGTGATCACCATCCTTATCAATCCAGAAGCATTTGGGCTGGTTCTCTGGATCCTTACGACCGTGGTCCTCTTGGGAGTTGTAGTACATACCACTGTAGTACCATGTGGCACCGCAGTAGTAGCCCATGTCTCCCTGGACGGCATAGTGGTTGCCGCCTCGGTCCTCACTCCAGGAGGTAGTGACCCAGGCAATACATATAGCATCGTTGTTGGCAGAGAAGAGGGTGTATACGCCTTGGTTGTCGTGATCAACGTGGATCTCGCCGAGGTTTCCGCTCTTGACTTTGCCCGGGTCGACTTCCATGCCGACAAAGTCACCGTTCTGGTTCCAGACACGACTGGAGGAAGAAGTCAGAAAGGTGCCACATGTGGAAGGGATGAAAGATACTTACACATCGGGAAGATGTCCGCCTGCTTCCCTGAGACCCTTGGTGCCATCAAGGCCGACGGCAACCTTGAAGGTTGACCCGTCACCGGGTTCTTCGACGAAGTTGTCAATGCCAAATTGGAGAATACCAAGAAGGCCAGAAATCACGCCAATGACTTCAATAACACCAGCCATTGTGATGGGTGAAGTGGAAGAGACTCAAGTGTAAAAGAGTGATAGTAGCTGAAATGGGTAGTGATATGTGTAACGAAAGGTAGATCAATGAAAAGCGAGTGGGAGTCAAGATTTGACTGGAAGGTAAAGATCGAATGGGGCAAAGGGGTTTGTGCTTTGGCGGTGAAAGGGCTCTGCAGAATTCGAAGAGAACTCACGGCGGGAGCTGGCACTTTATGCCTTTCCGAGCCATGGACATGACTGGCTGAAGGAGATGGCTTGCCCATCGACGTTACTGGCTGATGAACAAGAGGAACCAAGGGAGAACCCATCGCTGTGAGGAGTTGAGCAACCCTCCGTCAGCAGTGACAACTCACGGTCAGCAAGGACATCCAAATTTGGACAATAACAGAAGCAGGCTGAGATACTTGAAATGAGCCCTACTCCATATTGGGAGTTTCGAGGTGTGGGATAGGCTAGGTTGTGCTTTACCGCCTTGCTGCGACCCCACGGCCGCAGGGAGTGCTTTCCACTATACCCGAGAGTCTGGATGGGATGAGGGAGAAAAAGCAGGGGGCTGCATAGGGCCAATGGTCACATGAAAACTAGTGGACTTGCCCAACAAGATCGACCGACACCGGCTTCACCGACTTCAACTCCCTATGTGGCCTATTAAAAGTTGTGTTGGCTCAAGGCGAAAATCTGGACTTGGAGTTGTTCTGATTTACGGGAACTCAAAGTTGCAGAGACGACCATAAACTCCTATCAGAGTAGATACTAGCAGTTTCTTGACATCAGAGAGGACAGTTCCATTGTTGACATCATGTTGTGGATTGCAGCCTGATCGAGGTAAAAGCTGTTGGTTGAGTCTCTTGTTGGCTTGGCATATCATGCAGGGATCGAAGCGAAACCTCGCTTACACACTCTCGTCTGGGTCCCATAAACGACCCGAGTCCTCGGATTCAGCCTTCTTATCCATACTGGTTAAGCTTAGTGACAATCTTTTTCCAGTATCATGGACGCTGGCGCTTATATGACAGGCGGGCGCTTATATCACTTGGCGAAGGATCGCGCTGCCGCTTATTGGTCCCGACTGGTCGGTTAGCGCCCAGTTTCATGCGCCACATGACTTGGCCTACGGTGATTGGCTGCGAAACTCACAGGCTGGTATTCCCCTGTCGCATCTGGCGCTCTATCCAGAGTGTCGGTAACTGTTTTGCCGCCTGTTGGGTGCATATCAGGGTCTCGTGTTCCGAGGTGGCCAGTTTTCTGTTTCCGACTTTTTTTTTCAGTTAACTACCTAATCTCTTCCCCACGCATTATCTACTTGACAAAGTTTCCTCAAACACTCTCGTTCTGCGTCACCTTTATTTTCAACTCTTTCACTATGCTACACCCCACACATTTCTTCATTCTTTCATCCTTGGCATTGCTGGGAAATGCCCAAGACCTTGATGAGACCATCGTCGGTTGTGAGGCGGTATCATGTCCCACGGATAATTTTGACCCTCACTGCACTCTCACCAACATCACCTTTGAGAACATCGGTCTGACCCGTATTCCCGATGTCCCGGAGTCCCTTGACTACTTCTCCATCGTCAAGGGTGTCAACATTTCCGGTCGTGGTGCCGATGACTTCACCTCGGTCTACTACCTCGGCACACCGGAGGATGTGTCGCTAGATGAGGTGCAGGGCTGTGCAGTCATCTTCCACGACCCTCCCCAAGACACATTTGACGAGGTTGGCTCGCACGACTGTGCCGAAGTCATGGGCCAGCGATGCGTCAATGCCATCCAAGATCGCGCATCCAAGGTTGCCGGAGAGAAGTCGAAGGATCTTTGCAAGGCCATCCAGGAGGACCTGGAAGAAAACGACATTGATGCCTGCGATAACCTCACTGGAGGAGGAAAGGGCATCGGTAAAATCTCTGTGAAGGATCTCTCCAAGCTCGAAAACATTGACGGCTCCCGCAACTCATCCAGTGACTGCTGGCCTATCTTGCCCAAGTCAGCCAACCTGGCAGAAATGTTTACCGAATTCGTTGAATTCGAGGTAAGTAGTGATGCCTCTTCCCCCGGAATGCATAAAGAAACCAACTGACTCTTTGTTACAATAGGGAGGCCTCAATGCCTCAACTGCCTACCCTGAGCTCAACAGGATCAGCCCGCTGCTGACCGTGTTTGTCAAGGGTAGCGGCAAGGACAGCATTGTAAACGAGACTATTTCACGTCTCAGCTGCATTAAGATCAACACCACTCAGAACATAGGCCCAGAGGAGGGAGAAAACGCTGCGCCTTTGTCTAGGGTCAGCGCGTTGGCTGCTGGTGGTGCAGTTGCTTTGTTCATGTTGATGCTGTAGATTGGTATAGGATAGCATTGGGCGGCGAACTGGTGATGTCATTTTCACAAGATATCATTGTACGATTATTATTTTCTAGCATCTTTTTTCTTTGTCATAGAGCGAGTTAGAATGGAATATGTGTCACAATTGGGATGGCGAGAAAGGACAGTCCTGCAGGATGCCGAGGTGATACCGTGTTGAATGTCCAAGAATAAGAGAGTCCAATGGATTGGGATTAGCTCTATGCTCGCCAGATTATTGTGGCAAGATATATCCTAATGCGGCCCATCCGCGCAAGTAGTCTACGAAACCAGCTATCATGCTGGCGGTAATGTTTGACTGTGACGTGTGTGAACAAAGCACGCTCCACAGACCCTTTGAAAAGTCGGCTGCCGTGTAATCAAAGACCTAACTAAGGGCCTGCTATAAAGCCTTATTCCTTCTCAAAGAAGAGACAACTGATAAGATGACGAAATACTATATTCTCATTGAAGGCCGAGAGGCACGACACGGGAGGTAACAGTTATGACAAGGAGCATGACGACTGAAAGGGTTAATGAAGAATATTTAAACACATAAATGAGCACATGAGAATGAAAACTCAACCCCTGCATCTTCAACTTCTTTCTCAATCTGCCTTCCACGCAGAAACGCACAGAACCGGTTCGACATGGGCAAGGACTTCCACAAAAGAGTCTTGGACCTTGAGTCCAGACTCACCTCTATCAGAGAGGACTCCGACACTTGTTCATCCAGCACCCAGAATGATCAGGTCGCCTGCCAAAGAAGCCTTGCTCGCGCTACTGGACTTGCCATGTCAACCCTGAAGGTCCTCATTCAACATCTGGGCAACTCTCAACCTTCATCAAGCACCGACTCGGCCCTCCAAGAGATGAAGTCAGCCTGGTCCGACGTGAACTTTTGCGTTGAAACTTGCTGTCGCTGTGCCCGAGACCATCGAGACTCAGTAAGTTTCCAGTCCACCGAAAGAGGTTGCCCGATCGAGAATCCCCTTGCCTCTGCATAGCACGGGGTTATCGGCCAGCTGACACGTCTTCTGCACTGCAGTTGCTCTCTCATGGAGACGACTTGAGAAAGTGGTCAAAGGAAGCGAAACTTGTCGAAGCAGAGCTACACCTGAGTCTCCGTGCAGCCCAGAGCGACGTCGCATCCGAAACTGCATCCCTGCAGCGGTATCACGAGGACATGGAAGTCGCCAAGAGTGCTGTAGACGAGACGAACAGAGACCACATGGAGGTGCAGCGCAAGTACTACGAAGTCCGCGAGGTGAGTCTTCCTAGCGAAGCAATTTTGCCCCTTTCCCTGCTGACTGTTCGGATGAAAAGTGGGCATCGTCTTTCCCGACTACCTGGGATTTCCAACAGAAGCTCCAGATAGCTTTGGAAGCCCGTGGAAGAAGTCTCAAACACGCCGAAGCCAACCTCGAGAAAAGCAGGATGCGAGTGATGAAAGCAGAGACCAAACTAGACGACCACAAGTCACGCCTCGAAACGCTCAACACCCTGGCTCAGAAGGTGTCCGGCATTCAGGCCAAGGGGCATGCCCTTTCGCGCCGTTACAAAGCGATCGCCGAGGACGCTGCGACTACCTCCGACGCCATGAAATCTCTCAAAGATTCGTACAGAGAGGCCTTTGATCTTTCCAAAAAGATGAGAATCGAAATGTACAAGGTGGAAAGTGCCAAGTACCTCTTGGGGATCATCGACGCGGCACTGGATGACAGCACTCTCGTGAACGAACTGGCCGAGCTCATCCACTACATGGAGTACCGCTTCGACAACACTGGCAGAATCCACAGCACCATGACCCCAGAGCATCCTTACGGCCTTCTCCACGGAGTGCAAAGGAAGCTGCGAAGCCAGCAGCTCCGGATGGAACCACACCGAGCCTTCGACACGTACCCGGTTAGGAACATGAAGTCCCTGGCGGCTCTGAGCTTTGACATGATGCGTTACATCATGGTCCATCTTGACAGAGACGAGCGTCAACCCGTACGTGTTAGTCCGTGTAGGATTGGCCGGTGTGAACTGACCGACATGCTCCGGGACAACATCCGCATGAACTGGGGTGATACGCTCGAGGGGGACTACTAGAGTGGGTGAAGCATAAGCACGGTTTGGAGATGTGTCGAAAACAAAGGTGTCCCTGTCATAGGTTTGGTGAATTTGGGATTGTGAACTAGACATGCTGGAGGGATGAATGAATGGTGGTACAGTGGATCAACGATGTCTGTCGATGAAGAGAGTTCAGGGTTTTTGCTATTTCTGTTTATGCTCGTGTCATTTTAATTCTCATAGACAAAGAGAGGGAAGCTTCTAATGCTCCGGAAGAATGAATGAATTTACAATGAAACATTCTTCGCAATCCCGCCCGATCACACAAACCTCAAAATACCGACCACGAACAACAGGGCCTCGTACTAGAGACCGGCCTTTCTCCAGCCTCATAATTTGGATGATGAATTAAACCTTGGTTTATAAGTATTTGCCAAAGTCAATTACAACTCAGGCTGGTAAAGAAAGCTATCCACATCCAGTTGTTCCGCCAGATCAAGTAACTCCCCAGGAGTCAACCCAGCCATGGCATTGGCGGCGAAAAGATCCCACCCCATTTCGTCAGGCGCGTGCGGCTGAACATGTTCAGCACCAGGGTGTTCTAGTTGGTTGTCGTGCACCTCGGCAGGGAGCTGGGGACTGGCGACATCGCTCGGTGGCGTAAGAGCAGACAGCTTTTGTTCCAGCTGTTCAAGCTCGACTTTTCGAAGAGGAGCAGCCAGGCTTCCTTTTGCAATCAGGGTGTCGAGAACGTAACGGACGTCGTCCCGCCACGAATAGTCTGGGAGGAGCGATGGGCATATAATAGGGATGAGATGGAGAAGAAAGGCTGAGGATGAGGCGTATTCGATTTGGAAGGGTAGGAATGCCTCTGAAATATCATGTTAGAAACAGTTGCTGAACAGAGTCTCAAAATCTTACCAATGAGGTCCTCATCGGCCAAGGCACGGAGGGTTTTTAAGATAGCTATTGCAGAGTCGACACAGGATTGTATTAATGACGAGACGGGGCGAGATAGGGTCAGTTCACGGGTAACCTGCGTCTTCGACTGTTCCATGTGCATGTGTAACGCGCACATTATCTGCGGTCTAGTCGTAAGAACCACACACTGGATGATACGTCAGCAACAGGTCGACCGAAAGGCATCCGGGTGACTCACGTGGTGATATTGTAAGAGAAGTCTCGTCGCCGTTCTAGAGGCTTTACTAATCGAATCTCGGAAGTGGTTATTGATAATGGTATTCAGGTCTCGGTTCAACTCGGCCAAATTCCTGAGGATTGACTGCGTATCGCTAATGAGGGTGCCGTCGTAGTCTTTGCCTACACCATAAACCGCTTGGACGAGTCAGTATCCGAAACAGAAATGTGATGTGGTCACATACTTCCGAGGATGCGCGCGATTAAACGAGCAAGCTGGACATGGAGCGTGAGACTAAGCGCATTGAGAGAGTTGTCTGCTTGAGAAGGCAACTTGTTGGTAATATCTTCGTCACGAATAGAACTTGTAGCACCGATGAGGGCAGCGAGCTCTTGGTCCAACATGTAGACGACCCAGAAGATCTTGTGACAGCGCTTGGAGTGTTCAGCACCGACAGCTTCTTCCGGCATGTGTCTGTGGAAACCAGACAGAACACAGATGCGGAGGGCATGTCCTATCTAACAGTTTGTTAGTGGTGGCCCCCAAGTCCCGAAGGCAAAGTGGTTCGTACATGTTGAAAGGCAGCTACTCTCATATCAATGGATTGAAAGTAGATGGCCGCCAAGGTGAGAGCCTGGGCAGACAGTACTGGATCCAGAGCAATACCCGCCAGCTCAGGCATCAATTGCATGGCTCTCGCAGCATATTGGTATCCAGGAGGACTTCCATCGGCACTCCTGCCACTGAGGAAGGCCTTGCCAAATGCCAGCATCAGCAAGTATTGAGCATACCAGAGCTTGCATGACGACGCCTTGGCCGAGGCATCCTCGTAAAGCTCTCTAAAGTGACGGATAAACTCGGTCTCGTCGATGAGAGATGCCAACGGGCCTAGGTAAAACCTCGCAGTCTGTATGAGAAAGAGAGCGTAATCGGCCGGAGGGAGGTTGGATACGTCTGGCGGTTCATCGGGCATGAGAGGCTTCCATTGTAGACGGAATGCCACTCCGTCAAGATGCCAAGGAAAAGACTCATTGTTCGCTTCTGGAAGATTCTTGCCAAGAAGGGCCAAGACTCGTCGACAAAATGCCCAGGATGAGGCAGGGCCCATGTACCCTGGGATGTGTCGTCAGCATGCAGCCTACTTGGAGAGAGGGGATCGGCATTACAGTATCTTCCCAATGCCCGTCCAAACACATAATCATTATCGACGAGGGGGTTCTGTCGGAAGGCCGGCTCGAGCACTTCATTACCCGATAGAGAGCCCGGCTCTTGCTCGTCTTCGTCATGCTCGGCTTCAGGAGTTCCAAGAGTCAGACCCTCCTCTGGTTCCACCTGACCGGAGACGACGGATCCGTCAGGTGGAACCACGGTCAAGGACCCATAATCGGAGACGGACGAGTGTCTTGGGCGGGGCCGGATGTGACCGGCGCTGTCACGGAGGGAGCCGGGGGTCGGAAGGGCTTCTTGGCGGCTCTCCAAGGCACGGAGATAACTGCGACGGAATGAGATAACAAGACCACACGTGTGATGTAAGCAATGCTCACCTCTCAGGAACTGAAACCTTCTTCTCTTCTGCTTCGTATATGCATGTTTCGTTCTTTCGGCCACACCTTGCGCAAGGTTGAGCGCCTGAACATTTGACTTTCATGGAGCGACATCGCTTGCATCTGCGGGGTCGTTTTTTTGTGTCAGTTTCGGTTGGCGACGGGAAAACGGTCATGTGGAGAAGAGGCTGAGAACATACGCTTTCGGACACTTCTTGACTATTCTGAACTGATGCTGAGGATTATTTGGCATTGCAACGGAGGGGCGTGATGATTCGACGGGGGGCTTGGCTTGGTGTGGACTCTGTGGATGGTAAAGTCGGGGGAGTCTTCCGACCTTATGTCCCCTCTGCACCTGCCTTCGACCCCGACTTTCCTTATCTGGCAAGGTTAGACCAGGCTTATCAACGGTCTTGGCAGGGCGCGTTATCGGGGACGGATTTGTCA
The DNA here is from genome assembly GCA_012978555.1 of Fusarium drepaniforme. NCBI lineage: Eukaryota > Fungi > Ascomycota > Sordariomycetes > Hypocreales > Nectriaceae > Fusarium > Fusarium drepaniforme. The sequence continues at coordinate 19,094 of JAALXN010001466.1, read as the reverse complement.
ATGTCGGCGCACCCTTCCGATATTTAACGCCGTCGATAGCCTTCTTTGGGCTTTTGGTACCCGCCATATAGCCGTTTTGAGTCATGTCGGTATATCAGTGCCGATCTCGCCCAAGAAATCAATCCTTCGCCTCACTCACAAACAAGCTATCACAGTCCGCGAAGAGTTACCAGTTCAGGGGTCGTCCGATTATTGGTTAAAACCTGGTCTCACAACTCCAACCTGTTCTGGGGGCTTGCAGTAGAATCTGCACAAGTTGCCATCGACAGTCCCGATCCAGTCAGTCATCTGACCATGTTCTCCAGGGCTTGCACATCCCGCTTTATCCTTGCACGGTGAGACACAAGTTTGATCATGTGGTTTGCAGCAGTGTTGTTGACCCCCAATTCAGTTCACTGCACGCGCGGCCGTTCAGGCTGTCGTCTCCGGCAGTCAGGATGAACTCTTCTGCCGCTGCCGCTGCAGCCAAGCCCGCCTTCTCGGCCGTGCAGCAAGTCACCAACTTTGAAGAAACGATAACCAATCGCCCCGATTTTGACCACTCGGGCGAACCCATCGAGATCACAAAGTCCCCCGATCCCTCATGGTCGTTTGGAGAGGGTGTCCGCACCGGTCCTCCCCCTTCTCCTGAGGAAAAGATCCACCAAGAGATCGACCCCTACTCCCCGGATCGATCTGTCTCCCAAAACTACCGTCTCCTAATTTCGGGTATTGCCCCTCGCCCCATTGGCTTCATCAGTACCCTCTCGGCAGATGGCAAGACGAAAAACCTTGCCCCGTTCAGCTACTTTCAGCTAGTCGACCATGATCCTCCCATGTTCATCGTTAGCTTCTCCTCTCGATTTGGTCCAGTCAAAGACACTTACCGGAACCTAAAGGAGACAGGAGAGTGTGTCATTAATACCGTCTCTGAGAACATGATTGAGGCGGTTAGCGCTTCGTCCCTTGACGCTCCATATGGCCTCTCCGAATGGGACGTCACTGGCTTGACAGAAGCCGAAACAACCACAGTCAAGCCATCACGTGTCAAGGAGTCTGTGTTATCCATTGAGGGCAAACTCGTTGACATTAAGGAGTTTGACGGCCACAAGCCGGGGATGAGCAGTGCCGCCATCTGTTTGATCAAGGCCACTCGCTTCTGGGTGCAGGAAGACGCGGCCAATGAGGACTTTAGTCACATCGAGCTGAACAAGTTACGTCCCATTGCTCAGCTCGGTGGCATGTCTTATGGACGCATCTCATCGACGTTTGAGCTGCCTCGATCAAGATGGACGGATGAGCAGCCAAAGAGTGAGCTGTTGACCAGACTGGAAGAAGCAAAGAAAAATGGTCAAGATGAGAGAGGACAATAAACTGTAAAATATTCCTTTAATAAACCATTAGAACCCCTACATGTTTCAGTCAAGATTCCCCAGTTATGAAGCATTTCTCAAAGCTAGAGATAGTGAACCTCCATGACAGTCATCTCATGGTCGAAATGTGCAGACAGACTTTTCTCAAAATGGCGTCGAAGGGTAATTTATGGTCAGTAACAACCGATCTTCATGGAAGTGGAAGCAAATAGATCGAGAAATCGTTCATCAGTGACCTCAGAATGGGGCACTTCCGATTCCACGCGCCCCTGAAATGAGCAGACAACCATCACCAAGTCATCACGACACAAGATTAAAATTATTCAGGGCAAATTTAGTCTTTCTTCTACCATGTTTCAGCCAAATACCCTACGACGAAGCTCCTTCCTCATCGCCTCAGCCATATGCTGCGTCCTCTCCACAGCACCCCGATTCTCAACAGCCCGTCGGTACAGGTATCCGATGCATTCCTGCACTGACCCCCAGGGTAGACACTTGAAGATCCGCGGCGTCTCGGCCGTGACTTTGCCCTGGCTCGCCGCCTGCTCGTAGTCCTGGAGAAGTTTGCAGCTGAGTTCATCTGCCATGCCCATGATTTGGGCGCACTTCATCGGAACGGTGGGTTGGCCGGATGCGATGCGTTGGCGATGCGTTTGGAGGGCTTTTTGGGCGCTTTCGGCGTTGTGGGTTGCTAGTACCAAAGCAGCGTCGGGAAATTTGAGGTTGGCGGCGGCCCTGGGAACTCTTCGGGAGATGAACATGTCGGCGATGTCATCATATGATCGATCCGTGTCCTCCTTGGTATCGTGAATCAAGGACCGGACCTCATTCTCGATGTAGGCGCCGCGGACCAGCTTGACGCCAACTGTCCAGCCCTCTTGAGCAGCAAGAGTGATGTGCTTCTCGGCGTTTGCCCTTGCGCCCTTGAGGTAAGCTTGGATGGTGTTGTAAACCAATGCGTTGCCGTCTCGGTTATGCTCTCGCATCAAAACAATGGTCCAGTCGTCGAGTGTGTTTTGCAGGACTTGCTGTTCCGCATCGATCCAGAGCTGGCATCCTCTCTTTCTCGTCTCGTTGCAGATCTCGTTGAGTGCATCATGCAGGTACTTCGGCATGGGCTTACCAGCCTGCATGGCATCAACTGCAATGGGGCCAGCACCAGTTACCCTTTGGCAAAGTCAGCCGAGGTTCGTGTTTGAGATATGAGTGTACTTACTTGATGGCGAGGAGATCGCCTGCTTCGATCATGTTAAGCGTCTCGATATTTCCCTTCTTCCACTCATCAATGACCCTGTAATACTCGGCGGGGTACTCGTTCACTCCAGTCTGGGAAGCCTCGGCGTTGGTATCCAAGACAATCTCCTTGGAGTATCCGAGGATGATGCCATGATAGCCCAGGTTCTTGATGTATTTGACGGTACTGGAAACTTCAGGAATGCTGTTGCCGGCACAGAAATGGTCGTAGATAGTCCATTGAAGCACCCTGTTGAGAATGGGGTTCTTATCGGGGTTAAGGATGGCAGAATTTGTCTGAGTGATCAAGGCGAGAAAGGCGAGGGATGGTTTCAACAGCCAACTCGTCGCCATGACAGTAGTCAAGGCGACAGAGCGAAGTAGAACTCCCGTTGGGAGTTTGGAAAGAGCTGAAGGCTCCTCCGCGGGAGCCGGGGCTGACTTGATGGATGGCTTGATGGCCGCATCAGTGAGGAGGCGTCTTGGCTGATAAAGGAAGCGAGATGATAGTGGTAGCAATTGCTTGCGGCTGTACACGGCACTTCTAGAAAACATGATGGGCTTATCGAGATAGATTCAATGAGCTTGACTCGAAGTGACAAACTTCCTGCTTTAAGACTTTATTCACACCAATATATCCATGACACTATTGCCATGCCACCCGCACCAATGCGGCCCTCCCCGTCCAACCTCCTCACGAAACTCTCACCTCCCTCCATCAAACACATCTCGCGAATAGACGAAGCCGGGATGACTTCCCGACGTTCCTATCTCGGGGCGAACTTGGCCTAGAACCACCTTAGTCCCCCAATGTGGCTGGATGCGGGGTGGGACAACAGCAAAGAGGGTGGTCACGGGGCATACGTGATCATGCATCCACGGTCATCTATCAAAGGAGATAAGCGACAAAACCCTCTGTAGGCCAATCGGTTTAGGAAAAAGAAACGAGTAGGCTTCTTCATCTAATAGGCTAGCGTCGGCGTCGTTACTTTCCTCGGTCGAGTTGTCGGCAAGGGCCGTCGGGGTGGTGTATATCGTCGGGATGGTCTTCCGACACTCTCGCTAAACTCTATGATAAGAAGTGACGAGTAATCTTCCCAGATCTATTGGAAGAAGCACCGTAGATCTCTATACCAGCATATTTTTTCTATCTTTGTCTAGCATCTCCAGAAATCATCCAATATGCAGAGATCTTTGTTGGTTCAACGACAGCCCCTGGCTGGCCTTCGTGCTGCTCGTCGATGCACTGCCACCACACTCTCCATCAAGAGGTCGCTGAGCCTTTGGAGCCCTCCCAAGTTTGAGAATGAGAAGATGGTATGAGGCTATCGTCTGGATTTCTTTGATCATAAACTAATATCAGTCTCAGTTCGATTATGCCAAGGGCTCCCCTGAGAGAGCGGAACTCACCGAGAGCATCAAGAAGCTCAAGAGCAAGTTCCCCGTCAATATTCCCATTCAGATCAGCGGTGCAACTGTAAGTTTCGCTTCCAACTCTCCTATAATCAAATTCCTAAGTCATTTCAGGTTGCAAGCAACAAGACTCTCAAGCAAAAGAACCCCTGCAACCACCAAGAGGTTGTCGCAGAGTATGCAGCCGCCACCCCTGACCAGGTCAACGCCGCCATCGATGCTGCATTGAAGGCAAAGCCTGCCTGGGAGGCTATTCCATTTGAGGACCGAGCTGCTATTTTCCTCCGCGCTTCCGAGCTCGTGACTGGCAAGTACCGCTCTGATATCGTCGCCGCTACTATGCTTGGCATGGGCAAGAACATCTGGCAGGCTGAGATCGATGCCCCAGCTGAGACGGCGGACTTCTTCCGCCACTACATCAGTGAGGCCTGGAAGTTGTATGCCCAACAACCCACGGTTCAGACTCCCGGTGTGTGGAACAAGATGGAGTACCGACCCCTGGAGGGTTTCGTTTATGCCATTTCTCCCTTTAACTTTACCGCTCTTGGCGCCACTTTGGTCGGACCGGCTGCTCTACTGGGCAACGTGGTTGTGTGGAAGCCCTCTGATTCGGCTCTTCATGCTAGCTGGCTTCTGCATCAGATCCTTCTGGAAGCTGGTCTTCCTAAGGATGTTATTCAATTCCTTCCTGGTAGCCCTGAGGAAGTCACTGATGCTGTGTTGAAGAGACCCGAGTTTGGTGCTCTGACATTTATTGGATCGACAAAGGTTTTCAAGGGTCTGCAGAAGAAGATTGGAAACGGAATTGGTGACGAGATCTACAACTCTTATCCTCGTGTCGTTGGAGAGACTGGTGGAAAGAACTGGGGAATCGTGCATCCATCTGCCGATGTCAAGAGCGCGGCCCTTAACACTGTTCGAGCTGCCTTCGAATACCAAGGCCAGAAGTGTTCCGCCAACTCGCGAGTCTATGTCGCCGAATCTGTCTGGCCCGAATTCAAGAAGCACCTTCAGGAGCAAGTTTCCGCCCTTAAGATCGGAGACGTCGAGCAATTCGAAAACTTCATCAACCCCGTCATCCACGAGGCCTCTTTCGACAAGCTCAACAAGGTCATTGAAGACGCCAAAAACGACCCCGAGCTTGAGCTCATCGTGGGTGGCAAGGCTTCTAAGGACAAGGGCTACTACGTCCACCCTACCATCTACCAAACTACCAACCCTCGCCACAACATCATGAGCCAGGAGCTTTTTGGTCCTATCCTCGGAGTCTATGTCTTCCCTGATAACGCCTGGGAAGAGACCCTCAAGACTCTCGACACAACATCACGATATGCCCTCACTGGCAGTATCTTTGCCCTAGACCCCTATGTCCTTCGCAAGGCCCAGGACACTCTGAAGCATGCCGCTGGTATGCTCTACCTCAACACCAAGTGCACGGGTGCCGTAGTGGCGCAGCAGCCCTTCGGTGGTTCTCGTGATTCGGGCACCAACGACAAGACTGGTACGATGGCTCATTTGCAGCGCTTTGTTAGCGCGAGGACCATCAAGGAGGAGTTTGTGCCGCTTGAGAAGGTCACGTATCCTTCGAACGAGTAAAAGATGAATTTTATAGCCAAAAATAAAGATCTAGTTCAAAATTTCACAAACTGAGTTGCGATTAATGTGAGAAGCATCTTAATGCTTGAACTACTCAACGAAGGTTTCATCCAGTTTCCCGCCCTTGGTATTTGTTCCTCGCCTTTTGTATTGCTTCCAAGAAAGACTTGACGGTTTCTCCGCGGTCAATCTTCTCAGTCCGCGTTTCCGTGACAGATATGCTTCCCATGCTCTTCTCTAACACCTCTACCGTCACCTCCATGACGTCCATGAATTCAAGAAGCCAAAAGATCCGTCTCTCAAACCAGCCAGCTTTGTGAAAGTCCTGAGCGAGTGGTTTATCTGCCCTCAAATGCTCATGTTGTAGCCAGAAGCCGTACTTTGCTATTAGATGGGGGATTGAGTGCGGTCCTGGCCAAGGAGCCCAGAAAGTTTCTTTGAATTGATCGGTTTTATGGTCGACTTCATATGTCAACTACACCGGGCGTCAGCTCCCATTAAAGGCAGGGTTATGGGCTGCGGACTGCTGCTTACCAGATCTTGGGATTCCGGGTTCGTGTGATATCTCTTTCTTTCCCACTTCGTCCTTTCAATGTAGTTGTCGTATTTCCCTTTCAAATGAACCATAAACTCGGCTCGAAGTTTTGACATATCCAAAGACGCATATCTCTTCATATCCGCCTCTAGAGTCGCGATGAACTCTTTCTCCTCATCCAGTATTTCTTCAACATCCTCGTTTTGAAGCCGCGGCAGGCTAGCCTTCCAAGATTTCCGCCCGATGCCATCGCCGCGGTGGCAACAAACGTGGGCAACGGAAATATGTGGCGCGTCGCATTGAGCTCTTCGGAGAAGTGATAGGAGCATTTGTTCTGCTGCTTCAGTACCGCGGTATTCCTCAAGGAGGCATATGAATTCAAAAGCCCACACTGGGCCAGGCATTCTGTGAAGAAACCAGTAAGAATCGAATTCGAGCATGAAGATGGAGGCTACATGACAGCCGTTAGGGGAGCATGGGCATATGCAATCGTCCGTGACAAAAGGGTCGGCACCAGCCCTCAAGCAAAGTTTGATAGAGTCTATGATATCCCAGGTGGCCGGGTTAAAATACTCCAATCCTGGGAGAAGGTCAAAGAAGATGGTCCGTCCAGCCTGGCTCACGTTGCCTACATCCGTGCCATGCTCAAGGCAGAATTGGATGAGGGGAGCGTTGTGGCATCTCGCTAGAGAGTTGATGGCTAGCTTCCCGTCACTGTTCTTCTGATTGAAGTTGTTGAATCCGCATTGAACAAGCGCCGACGCCATTTCTAGGTCAGATGCGTAGTGCATCAAGTTATTGCCCGTGGCTGAGTTGTCTCTGAACGTGAAGTTGACGTCATCAGAGAGCTGAATGACCTTTGGAAGAAAAGTCATGTCCTCTGTCAGAGCGGTACGATAACCGGGAGCGCAAACTAGGGCGTACTGGACAGCAAGTTGGAAAACGCTCGGCGCGGCCGTGATTTGTATCGTAAAGAGTGCGTCCAAGGCCAAATCCCAGTGCTCACAGAAGAAGGCATAATCCAGAAAGGTCCACCGCAGCCTTGTATCTCTCAGGCCAGTATTGGCGCCTTGTGAGATCAATAACTTTGCGACATATGTTTGCCCCATGGCTGCAGCGTACATCAAGGGAGTTGCTCCAAATTTGTCAGTAACGTCAATGTCATGTCCTGCGTCTAACACGAGAGGACATAGTTCTGGACGAGCGGTCACGATATGCAAGGGAGTCTGTCCCAAGAAGTTGACATTGTTCTCCGGTGGCTGCGATCGCTGCAACCAATACGTTGCCGAGTCGGCCGATCCATTGAGGAGTACGTTGTGCAGGGTCGTCGATCCTGAATAACCTGGCGTTATGAGCTTCTATGGACCTGGAACCAGTGGCTTGCAGTGAGGGGACTTACTCGGGCTGTAGCTCAAAATTGTTCCCACATACTCAATGAAGAAGGGATCTTGCGTGCGTCCGGACCCATACCAATTTGGTGAGCATTGAGCAGGCCATTTATCAGCGGGGGATGCATGAATAGCGGTGGCATCGAACCCATGTTCTAGGATGGCATCAAGGAGGGTAAGGTGCTGACCTTCACCAATCCATTGTGCGCACTGGACAAGGAAACTGTTTTCGAACTAAACGTCAGCTGACATTAGACATCCTAGAGAAGGCCCACCTACCTTGCAGTCTCGTCGGCCAGTGTCATCTCGCACTCGGTGATGAGTAGGTGAAGGAGATCAAACTGTTTGTCTTGTAGGCCTTTCCAAGGATACTGTAGAAGGGTCTATAGGAGTCAGTGAGCAGAAAGATGAACTAAGAATCAGTCACAACTGACTTTGATATAACTGTTTCCTGAAGGGTCCTTGTGGCATCCGAGAGGGCCGTTGGATCGATGCAGTTCAATAAACTTTTGACGGGCTTCAGGAAGAGAAATCAAGCAATTCTTGAGGCGCCATATAATCTCAAACCCCGGGGACGTATAGTTGACGATTCTCTCCGCTCGGAGAGGAGGTTGAAGTTCAACCCCTGACCCATCAACCATGAACCCGATTTCGGCAACGATAGCGTACGGAACGCCGAACCTCGACAAGGCCATTCGTAGTCGTAGGCTGATACACCTGCATCCTGACACCTTGTCGTTGGATTTACCAATGAAGCTGGAGAACGGTGTGTACTGAAGGAACCAAAATCGGCCGGAGACGCCAGTGAGATGGCATGAACAGCCATACTTTCGCCCCCCACAAGAAGGTGAAGTTGTCTTTGCTGTTGATAATATGACCCTATGCTCTTGATGTGGCTTCGAGCCCGGATTAGTGGCTGTTTTGGGAAGCGATTTTGTCTCATCAGTGTCTCCTCCGAGTTCTACGTGAAGAGGGTCTCTTTGTTGTGCTTGCGACGGATCGGGATCTTTGTTGGCTGTTGATGTACGTTCTTGGGGTGTTGGAGTTTGGAATTGTGTGGCCATGAACGCCCTGCGGAGTCAGGTTAGAAATATCCAGGGATTAATCGGGGGTGGAAAAAGATACAGATTCAACATGTTAATAAGATCATTAATGTCCTCTCTCAGATCCCGGATCTGCTGTCTTGGGTGCCGAGCCAGGACCGTCTTCAAGCGACGACCAAAGCCTTCTCCCTTTTCTTGATACTTCTCCAAGAGATCTTGAAGGGCCGGTTCGATCTTGTCGTATCGTTTTTGTACATGCTGGATGATGCTGTCGACAGGTTGACATCCCTCCCATGCCTTCAACAAAGATACGGCCTGGTGGAGAATCTCGAGCATCCCGAGCAGGGTCGTCAGATCCTCGCGAGCCTCGCCAGCTTTCAGTCGCATCTGACGTAGCGCGTCGATGCTTTTCGAGATCTGGATCGCGAAAGCGGCGATACCCACGCCGGCAGAGACAAAGCCGACAATGACTTCAGCCATGGCTGACTCCGAACCTCGGTTGATATGAGGTTGTTGAGAAAGAAATGGGACAAGAGTTGTGGCTCTAAGAACTTTAGGTTTTGGGCATCAACATGGTAAGCACGATTCTGCCTTGCACTTCCTCTATTTGTCTGAAAGTATAATTGCTACCAATGAGCTGCGATTTTCAACCGCTGCCAACGTCGAGAGCTCAGCCGCCCTTGCAGGACAGATTACGCCACACGCATTGGACCATCTCTATTCGTTGTCGACTCAAAGTATCCGATTTCCGCTGTCGTACAGTATTGATTTGTTTGAAAAATGCGATCCTGTCTCTGGGGGTAGCTATTATAAGGCTCTATAAGCAAAGGTTTATCTACCTTTGGAGCAATACATAACTTGTATGTTAAAAACTACGTATCGTTAAGGTAGTCTAGGCCTTGGCGCAAGCTACTAAAATAGGGTTAGTATTACTGCCTGATATCTACCTAACCCCTAGGATATTCTTACATCCGATTATTTTCAGCTGAAAAATTTAAACCCGCTTCTAGCTGCCGCGTCTCCTTTAATTTTAACCCTCTCTCTTTATTAATTACTAAATAGTTTAAACTTTAGACCAGCATCTTATTTTAGTGCATTTTGGCATTGCTCTTTTTCTTTTTTTCTTTTTTTAGCAACTGCTCTTCTAGCTATTGTTAGGAGATTGAGATGCGCCTTATCAACACCACGACCCATCGCCTCGAAAACTTTGACGGGAAAAAAATACCCAAGTATGCAATCCTCTCACATACCTGGTGCGAAGGTCAGGAAGTTACCTTGAGGGAGTTCCAGGCCCAGGATGCTCGAGGGAAGTTGGGGTGGGTGAAGATACGAAAAGCTGCTGAGTTGGCTCTACGCGACGAGCTCGAATACCTTTGGGTCGATACGTGCTGCATCGACAAGGCCAGTAGCGCCGAGCTCTCCGAAGCTATTAACTCCATGATGAGGTGGTATCAGAACTCAGAAGTATGCTATACATACTTGGTCGACGTTCCTTCAGGCCTTGGTCGGGGGCAGGAAGCCGCTTTTCGCCGAAGCCGATGGTTCACTCGAGGTTGGACCCTACAGGAACTTCTTGCCCCTTCAAAACTCATATTTCTCTTCGCCGATTGGACAGTCTTTGCGACACGAGACGCATTAGCTGGTCTAGTCAGCAGCATCACGGGTGTTGAAGAACGGTTTTTGCACACTGCCAGGGCCTGGCTTGACCCGGAGCCGGCCAGGCTAGACTCGGCAAGCATTGCACAGCGAATGAGTTGGGCGTCAAGACGGGAAACAACTCGTATTGAAGACACGGCCTACTGTCTACTTGGCATCTTTGGCATTAATATGCCACTGCTATACGGCGAGGGGCCCAAGGCGTTTATCCGGCTCCAAGAGCAGATTCTAATGTCTTCGGACGACCAGTCTTTGCTGGCTTGGAATTTCGACGGACTCAAAGTAGAAGAACTCGAGGGGGGCGGGTCGAGTTGGTATGTGAGCTCCCGCTATGAACTTGGCTTCGCCGGGCTTCTTGCGACCTCACCGTCGGCGTTTGTAACCTGCGGGAATATTACAAGAGTCAACCTCGGAATGCTGACCCCTCCCTCTTCCCTGACAAACAAGGGATTGCGGCTCGAGCTTCCGTTGGGTTCCAGCAGTGATACCCCATACGCCTTCCTCCAGTGTCAAGAGAAGGGCGCGCCAGCCTCTGTCGTGGCCCTGTGTCTGAAACGAAATTCCGAGGGGATTTACGTGCGGGCCAGGCTGCCGCTAAGGCTGGCGAATTACCGGTTGCTGCTGGACTTGCGGCCAACTGTGCTCTATGCGCTCCAGTCCGGGGACTATAAGCTTGATGACGATTGGGAGCCCGGGCTGGGTGGGTATACGGTCATCGTACGGAACCTACCCAAGGAGCTGAAGATCATCCGCACCTGGTGCCGGAGCGGGAATCCAGGTCCCTATTTGCGGCTGATCATCGAGGACGACTGCGAGTCTCGTTTTAATTCATGGCATGTGGCCGCCGTTCTACTAGGCGACTCGTCAACGTCCAAGTCATCATTCGTTCTTCTTGTTGCGACAAGAAGGAAGCGATATCTACAGGGGCCAATGTCAGTGACTTGCTTGGTCAAACTGGACGGCGTAGATGAATCAACCATGGATAGCTGGGAGAGGCATCGACTTAACAGCCTACAGCTAGAAAATCATGACCCGGATCCTACTCAACTATTGAGTCGGTTAGCTGAATCATTTGGGGAAGACAATCTCAAGCTTTCTTCTGCCATCCGCACAGCTACTGGTGTGTACTACACAAGCACCGAAACCGAGGATTGTTTCGGAAAGAAGGTCCTCTGCGTCGACATCAACTTTCGGTTCAATAACTTCAGGAGACTCACGCTGGACATTCAATCATGCATCCAGAAGCGGTTCGAGGGTTCCAGGGGGAGCCAGAAGGCCATCTTGCTGATTCTCACCGCCCCTCGCATTGGTACCATGGTTCTCGAGTACTTGTTGCTTAGGGGGTTGAAACTTGGTGTCAATCCATTCTTCCAGTTCCCCTTTATGATCTTTTACGCTATTGTTTGCACGCGGGATTCCCCTCGGCTGTTGGCCCGTTTGCTAGAACCTTGGAGGAGCCGCCATGGCAATCGGATTTCTTGGGCCAAGATCATTTTGTTTTCCTTCATAGGCTGTAAGTTTGTGGGATCGGACATGATGGCTCAGAGATTTAAACAACTCCTTGATGAAAAAAGAGGTTATGAGCGGGGGCAAGAGGGAAAGAAAGATGCTATTATAACTTGGACTGCTGATCCCCCATGATCAACGGAAGCCTAGATCTGTCGAAATTGCCTCGTTAGTTAGCCAGCAACTGTGCCCAGTATGAACGCCCAGTCTCTTCCTCTGCACGCCTAATTGGGCGAAAAGCTCGGTCGGCTTGATCTCTTCCTGCGATAGGCTGAGGACGTCGAGGGCTCAGCCTGCAGGACGGATTATGCCACATGCATTGGCCCCTCCAACATGAGCCAACAGGCATTCGTTTTCGATCCGGATTAACTCCTCTCCACTGTAGTGCAGTACTGGTTTGCTTGAAAAATAAAAAAGACGACGGTGTCTTTGGCGACAGCTACCACAACCTTACTGTTCTACCTTCAAGGCAACATGCGACTCATCAATACCACAACCCTAGAGGTTGAGGAATTCTTCGACATCTCCATACCTGAATATGCTATCCTGTCGCACACCTGGGGTGATGGCGAAGTGTCGCTGCAGGACTGGGCCGACCACAAAAACCGTCGCTTCAAACCCGGTTTCCAGAAGATCATGTGGGCTTGCACCCAGGCTGTCAAGGACAAACTCGATTACGTCTGGGTAGACACAAACTGCATCGATAAGACCAGCTCGGCAGAACTCTCAGAGGCCATCAACTCCATGTTCAAGTGGTACCGAAGGTCCACCATCTGCTATGTATACTTGGAGGACGTGCCGGCTATGACCTTGGATCAGTGCATCGAAAAAGACAGTGTCTTTAGAGGCGCAAGATGGTTTACTAGAGGCTGGACCCTCCAGGAGCTAATCGCATCGCCAAATATCAACTTCTTCTCCAACGACTGGATGTTGATAGCTACAAAGTCAGAACTGGCACTCTGCATCTCTGAGATCACAGGTATCGCGTGGTCATGCCTCCTCAAGGGCAGGCTCTCCAAATCCCACCCGCTGAGGAGGTACAGCGTGGCCCAGAGGCTGGCATGGGCATCTCGCCGCTCGACGACGCGCATCGAGGACCAGGCATACTCGCTGCTTGGACTCTTTGACATCACCATGCCACTCGTTTATGGAGAGGGCCACGAAGCCTTCACCAGACTTCTTGGAGAAATCATCCACAAGTACGCCGACCACAGCTTCTTCGCCTCTCAGCTGCGATACGTCGACTTTCTCCCTCGGTCACCTATGGAGTTCTGCAACTCGCAGTCTGCGGTGGTCAGCAGCTCACCACAACTACAGAAGCACTACATCCCTGCTGATCAATCGTATCCGTTCCATCTGACCAACACGGGCCTACAGATCACTCTGCCTATTGTACCCACCCTGGTGCCGCACTTTGTGTTTGGTGTTCTCGATTGCTGGGACCTTGAAACGGCCAGCACCCAAGCTACCCGTTCTGTCTCTCGAATATGGATACCGCTGCTTCAGAAGGGTCCTGAGCGATTGCAGCAGTATACGCGCTTGCTTTGGCCTCAAACCTTCTTCCCGGTGAACCTGGTTCGGAAGCAAAGTGCATTGGGGGCGGACCAGAGCGGGAACACCACGGAAGAACCTCATATTGGTTTGTCGGACCGTTCCCTCTTTTGGGGAGAGGCGGAATCATATACGAAATCTGATGCGCCACAAGTTTTGGAGTATATCGAACCCCTATCAACGAGTTTGCACAGAAGCATTCTCATTAAAAAGCCGTATGCGACTATTCTATCTGTTCCTCCGTGGCACCCTCGCGAGGCTGGAAGTCCATTTCTGTTATGCTTTCCTCGAGGCACTGCCAACTATCACCTTTTGAGCATTTCTCCAACCGACGACAAGTTAGACGCCGCATGGTCATCAGAAAAGCCGCCTCTCCTACCAATAGTGCTACCACGTCTAATAAAGGGCAATGGGGGGAAAACAGATGACCGAGATATCTACGGCGCAGTGGTTATCTTCAAACAGCGCGATTATCTTAGGTTTCTCGCTATATTTCTGGCCAACATTGGACAACCAGATCTTGAAGACCAAGGCCGAATCAAGTTCATTCCCAAGTGCAAGGTTATCTGGGATTTGCTGCCATCCCAAGTCCAAGCCGTGCAAATTACGGACTTTAATAGGCTCTCTGATGTTGCTGCCGAGGGCGAAGCGTTGGTCACGGTGCAAAAGGTGCCAAGCAATCTCAGATCGGTGGCCCAGGGCTCTGAGCCCCGTTTCGTGGGCCTGACCCAGGTGGTCTTTGATAGAACAGAGATGCTATACGGGTTGCTTACGTTGCCTAAACAAGTCCCAAAGGCATCAGGGGGCATCTTGGAGGGCTACGGCCAGCCGTTTTTTCGCTAGCACATGCGCAATTGGATATAGTGAGCAGCTATTCTTAGTTCTGGCCATGATCGTATGGACCAAGGATGGATACATTTACTAGAGCACAGAAGTTCAGTGGACATAAAAACCGATTACGGTGTTTTATGGGATTGGGTTTTGATACCGTCATGTATTGATAGCGATGTTTTTTTTGTTGTTGTGGCTGATAAAAGCCGATGTCGCTCATGTTCGATACCGTCAGGTGTGATTGATCTCAGACGCTTTAATGAAAACAAAACTGTTTGCGCTGCGTGCACTTGAATGGCGGTTGGTTCTCTGTGTCTACCAGATCATTCTGATAACAGTGTTGTCCATAGCAGAAATAAAAGGGGCATTCTGAACTCCTTTGCCGGCTAAAACATAACCTAAGAAGAACCCCCCATGGCCTTCTAACCACCCCGGCTCAGTGTCTCAAACTGCTCATTAGTGAGAAAATGACCACCACCCGAGCATCGCCAACCGTCGTTGGTCCTGAGCCAGTCGTACCCGGCGTTGCACTGAGTTGCCTCCTTGAAGATCTTGTCCATCTCCGGGTTATCCCTCAGACTGACCTTGCCACCCACCGGAATGCTTCTGTACTGCTGTAGTTCCTCCTGCACTCTCTTCTGCGCTTCCTCTTTCTCGGCTTGCTTCTGTGCCTCTTCGGCCTCTAATTTTCTACGCTCCTCCTCTTCTTCAGCCTTCCTCTTAGCTTCTTCCTCCTCCGCCTTCTTTCTCGCCTCCTCCTCAGCTCTCTTCTTTGCTTCCTCTTCAATCCTCTTTCGCTCTTCCTCCTCAGCAATTTTCAGGCGCGTATCTCCTTCGATCGCACGCTTTAGCTCACCTTCCTGGCTTGGCTTGTGAATACCCACGCTCGGAGGTGCCTTGGCGCAAACATCCCATTCCAGGATCGTGCGGCGGGGGTGGAAGTAGACCTTCGTCTTCCATTCGCCCTCCACGAGCACGGCAGCAACGGCCGACAACGCGGCGGATCCCTGGAAACCAACATGGAGGCCCCCGGGATTGGGTTTATTCACAGACTGGGAGTCTGCGGCCCAACCGCCCGAGTTGCGGTTGTAGGAGAACTCATGCAGCTCATCGCGATCATCTGTGGTGTAGACACGGATCCCGAAGAAGGGGGATGCATAGTTCCAAGCGACGGCCGCGAGCATGGCGGTGGGAGGGAGCTTGTAGGATGGAACCTCCTCTGTAAAAAGAAAATCGAGGTTAGCTTGAGTTCTTTCATGAAGCCATGATAAAGATAGTAGCATGTGAAGGGTGGTTGTACTAACGTTGAACCCAGCCAGTGTGATCATCTGCATAGACATACGACAGCACGTCGTTCGCATCGACAAAAAACAGCCTCACTTCAGCCCAGCCTCCCGAGATGGCCGTCAATGGGGTGCCGGCTTTGGCTCCGGAGGCGACTACAACGCTTTTCTCAGCGATCCAACCCTTCTCAGAGTCAAAGATGGCCTCAAGAATGGAGTTGTCGACAGCTTGGTAGAAGACGTGAATCTTTCCGTCTCCTGAGCGGACGACAGCAAACTTCGTCTCAGGGAGGGGTTGGATGTCCGGGAACCCTGTCTTGTTGCTTGTCTCGGTCCCGTTCTCAGTGGCGAGGATCGGTGTCAACTTCCATCCTGGAGTAGGTGGAATCAACTCTTCAGGCATTGGGAGTGGAGTGTCAAAGTCATCCCTGACCGTGGGCGAGAAAGAGCTGTGGTTGATGCGCTATGGTATGGTCAGTGTTTGCCATGATATATTGGGTTGTCACTTTACCTCATGAAGGCTTCCACCATTGGCCACATAATAGACTCTGGTCTGTGGCAATTAGTCCAACTTCAAATGAGAACTCAACATGACTAGGAACTATGCGTACCTCCCAGACCTCATTCGCCAGGTCCGCCCACCACCCGACGGAAGCAACAGGGCTTCCCGGAGCGGCGTCATCTGCAACAAGGTCATCTGTAGGACCATGCCACTGCTGCGAAGTGCTATACCTGGACTCCCTCACAAGGGAACAACCTGCGTTGTACCCATAGATGGATGGCTCGGTTTGGTAGACGCGGATGAAGGTGTTCTGCTCAGAAGACGGCTTTGGCTCAGGTTTCGCATCACATGGACACTGCTTGATGTCCACGGGGCTTGGCGGGTGCAAGAAAGTGATGGCTGACAGGTGGGACTTGGTATAGAGGGAGGACATGTTGTTTGGTATCGACGTCGGTGAATAGGTGAATAGAGAAGGGGTCAAGAATGCTGCTTAGGGGTTGTATCTAGAGAACAAGCTTGATAGCTGAGAAGATTCATGGCTATAGGAATCTTATATATTCATCAAGAATGAACTACTAGAGCACTCCTCTCCTGCTCCCTTCCCGGAGTTCCCGGACACTGTTTCAATCCGCTTGTTTTCCAATTCTACTACCCAGACGAGCATTGGCTCCAGTCAGCCAGCCATGATGCTGCAAGTTGCCAATAGCCTTGAGAACTTGCATGGAATTTGGGTGTTTTGAAATAGGGGTTGAAAATTGATAGACAAGGCTGCTTCACCAGACGCAGAGGTAGTCATGGGGCTGTCAAACGTTGGAAAGAAAGGGCTGGAGCTTGATGACAGCATATGCAGCCCGGTCGACGGCATATGCAAGACGCTCACCACTGCCTAGTTAGATGCTTGTCGCATGATGCCTTGCCTAGTAGTCCTTGAGAACAGCCATTAATAGTTAGATTCATTGGCTTTAGGCTCTACTCGGCTGCCTAAAGGGAAACCGACTCTATCCGTCTAGGACTTGAGCTTTTTAAGGGACCATCCATCATACAATGAAAGCGCCCCAACTACAAAGTATGGCCTCATATTATTTAGGCCTTCCCTATCTTGTCTATTCTATCTTCTGCCCTCTCTACTTGATCAGTGGTAGATACATGCAAACCAACTATTAGTACCTCTCTAAAGGAAAGGAAATCATGTTTATCTTCGTACACCCGAGATATGGATAAGATCTACGGTGTGGCGCCCATAATATTTGAGATTGGTGAGCTGAGCATCCTCTACGTGCGGGGGTGAGAACCCTCGTCGTTTTCGAGCATCTTGTTAGGATGTTGGATATGTCCTATGCATCTTTTTCTGTGTAATTGGTCCTACTAACCCTCATGCACGGACTTCAGCTGTCGATTCTCACATGGGCTCGTAGTGGTGGGCTGATGATCCGGCCATGGACAGGCCTCGAACAACAACAAAGCCCTATTTTTTGGTGGCTACTGGCTACCTGATTGCTTGATCAGATCATTCTCTGCTGGCATTTGCTATGTTGTGATGTGTTCATTGGGTGAGCCATTCTCACCCCGCGCTGCAAGCTGCAGCGATGCTTACCGTTCATCTCTAGTAACGGCCGGTCTAACTACCGGCATCTCCCCGCCTCGTATTGACCCGAGTGTGACTGCTTGCGCGGTTGATAGGCTCAAGCCAGTCCGTCGACTTGGGCCTATTGCGCTCGGAGTCACATCTTCACTTTTCCTTGTCTCGTATAACACGTCCTCCAATGCGCCAGGCCTCCTAGCAGGTTCGCTTTGTCACAGCTGTCTCTCTTTACCTTTTGTAATGTGATTCATATTAACTAGCTAATCTAGGTCTAGAGGCCTTAGGCCTGGTGACGGTGGAGAAGATGACTCCCTCTACTTATATAGCGACAAAAGTGTCTTAACCGCCGAGATAGTCATCCAGTGGATAAGAAAGGAAATTTTGTAACTCGATTCACTGCATTTTGTTGATCCTTCTTCTTCGTAACTTTTATAGTTCATACACTGGGCAAACATGACACCCCGATGGAAAGTGGTGTGATGTGTACCATGTTCCAACTAGCCTGCTTATTAGAGCAAGCTAGGTATAGTTAAGTCATCTCTATATTTTTCGTAATCCCATTTCTCTGTGTTGAAAATCGCGTGTATATATGGCAGAATAGAGATGATATGACCTGGACACCTTACACCGGCCGAAAGATGATCCGTCTGCGTGGTTGCCCTGTCTTTCGTCACTTTGACGAGGATTCAGCACTGTTCTCATGAGTCACAATCAGTTACTCACACGTATACCCAAAAGAACCCACAAAGGATTTAAACGATGCCTTAGAACCGCAAAAGAAATTATGGTAATGGAAGCAGACAAAAAGCTCTTCAAGAGCTTGGCCATCTCCAATTCCGAGCTTGCCAATGAGATCCGACAATTAGCTCGCTCGAGGAACCAACAAAATAGGGATGACATAGCTATCAAAGCCCTGCTTCTGGGGTTGTATAATTCAATCGTTCGGCTGGCGGGACGAAGGGGGCATCCACCGGCCCCGAACAAGACCATTATCGAAGCATATCACAGCTTCTTTGGACCCATAGAGGCACTCGCCGCGCTTCCCATGGGCGACTTCCTAACTGCACGAATGTTTCTATACCTCTCCAGCGCGCTCATTCACGATAAATCCCTAAACTTGAGGTTTAGTGAGAGCAAAGCCCCAGCAGCCTCGGCATTTCTACATGAGTTTTGCATCGAGCTGGACGACGGGTTGCTCGAGCCTTTGAAGAGAATATGGATCAAAGATAATCTGGAACAGTTCCACTGGGTTTTCTCCGAGTGTCCTGTTCAGCGCTCAGAAGAGTCGACTATCGATCCTGCCCAATATCTAGACCTCGTACAAGCACTATCGCCGGAGGAGCTCACGGCAGCAGGTGGAAAGGGTCGACAATGGCTTGGGACGGAGCGTCAAGATGAACCGGTCTGGAAGATTCGCGCAAGACCTCCCGATATTGATGCCGAGAACACTGGGAATCTCCTTTGGAAATGCATAGGAACCGACGGTCCTATTTCCTCAGGCCGGATCTACCGCACTCTAAGCAAGGACGCTGGCGAAGAATCTCTTCACTCAGTTCCTGTTCTTCGAAGATCACGACAGTTCATCCTCGATGCGCGTCAAATCTCAAAGCCCTTTATAACCAA
>JAALXN010001465.1:0-13792 GCA_012978555.1 Fusarium drepaniforme | reverse complement strand
GGGGAGGGGAGGAGGGGAACTTGGAAAACCAAGAAGAGGAAACCGCGAGGGAGGAAGGAGCGACCCAGGGAGGGAGGGAGAGAGGAGGGGTGGCTGAGAGAGTCACTTGCTGAGGCTGGGCACTCGTGCCAGCACAGCGCACAACTGGACTGGACGGGCAGGACAGCACAAAGCAACACCGAGCACCCCGCCAGACACCATCCATCTGGACGGACGAGCATCCATGGCATGCCGCCCGCGTTGTCCTGGGCTAGTGAGCACAGCACAAATGCAGCGCTATGCAGCAGCACCCTTCAGCGCGCAATCAGCAGTGCCAGGCCGGCTGGCCCCTCCCTACCCCCCTGTAAGACCGGGCCCTTTGCCCTCTGGGGCGGAACGCAGCAAACGAGTGCGCTGCGCTGGACTGCGACCAGATGGATCCACTGACACAGCAGCGGGGCCATTTCAGTGGAGGGGCGACGAGGGGCACCATTGCCGGTCCCTCTCAAGCCCTCAGCCTCTAAGCCCTTTACGGACGTAGCGAGCAGCGTCTCAGCTTGTGGGCGAGGCGGACGAGTGACGAGGGTGAAAATTCTGTCAGGAGAACCTGGCCAGAGAGCTGGCCAACNNAAGCAGCACTGGCCGTTGGCCGAGACACGACGGCCGGCACGCGAGGTACGACAATTCGAGGTACGAGACACAAGTACTTGCTCCCTCCCAGTCAGATGTACTCTTGGGCGTCGAGAGAGGCAGCAGATACTTACAGTCAGCACTCTGCTTCTGCTTGAGAGTTCCTGCACCCGGAACAAGCCCTGACTCCGCCTTTTTTGCTTTCTTTGCGATTTCTTTCCTCCTTCAGTGGACACGATGGAGACAATGCCCGCCGATGAGGGTCCGGACGGGGAAGCGGTTTTGCTTGTTCTTGCAGGCCCTAACGCAAAGTTGCAGGCGCCGTCCCATTCGCAAGAATCGTCGGTCAAGGGCAAAATGTCGACTCTCTGCGAGTGTTAGAGTCGGTGACGGCCAGCAAAAGTCGGAGTCAATGTCGGTGTCGAGACACCTTGCCGGACGGACAGGGAACGGCTCTCCACCGTGATCCGTCGAGTCCGCCTTAAAGGCTGGCGGTCCGAGGCCCACGATCCACAAATCCACGGTCCAGAGAGCCCACGGGGACGAGAGAAGCCGGGGCTGGCTCTGGCAAGGGCAACCAGGAGACCAGGGGCTGCGCGAGGCCACGAAACAACCAGAGAGCAGCCAGCGATGAAGCAGGGGTGGGAGCAAAACCAAGGAGCGTGGAGGACCAGAGTGCAAGGAACGAGGCACGAGACACCGCACATAATCGTTGGCCACCACGATGACACAGCAAGAGGCGAGACGAGAACCGGTATCCTGCCGCCGCGCATCGGCCCAGAATCCAGAATCAGCCAGATCTTGGGAACGTGATCGGAAAATCGTCAAATCTTCGAGGTCAGGCTTTGTTGCGATCAGGCGGGGAAGCTCCAGAAAGCTCCAGCAATACATCACCGGGCCTGCCTGGTGAGGGGAGCTTCTGTTCTTCCTCTGGCCTTGCAACGCAACCTCGCACCCTGCTGTACGGCCTCGACCTCCCAGCACTCCTCCCTCCTCCACCACCAGCGCAATTCAGGTGTAGCGTCATGACACGGCCGCCTGTCAAGAGATCCCGTTCCCAGAGCACCGGCGCAAGGCCTTGGATTATGACCAGTCGTGAGCGCGCCTTGCATCCCGCGGCCCACTTGATGCGAATCTCCCCGGTCAAGCACGTCTATCCTTGGTGGGGACGGGCTACACGGGGAGACTGGTGAGACTGTCCGGCCGGCCTCGCGTTGAGTCCCCCTGTCTGCCGGCACAATATGCACTGTACGCGTTCGCGGCTTGCAGCGTATCACTTGCGTCTGCTGACAGCGCGCGCATAGTGTCAAGTTCCACATCGACACGGCTCGCCGCTTAGACCGACTTTGGGTCACTTTAATCTCCAGAATCGGGTGTAATTTCATCAACCTTTTTATATCACCAGCCTATGGGTATATCACTGTGGATGGAACACTTGGACTTTTCAGCTTTTTCATGTGCCGTAGCCACCAAGGTTCGATCTATCAGTCCGTGGCATCCATGCCTATGGTTCTGGAACATCGCTTCATCCAACCAAAGCAACGAAAGCATACACGGATGAGCCATGTCCCACGGGCCCGAGGAGACCAAGTACAGATCATTTCCCCCCTTGGGTGAACATTCTTTGCAAACCAGGGAGACACCAATCTTCCACTATCGGTCGTTCCGTTTTCCACAAGATAGGGGTCCTCGACGCAAATGATATCTACCCAAGGGGAGCAAGGGATGAATCAAAGATTGCAAAAGCGACCAGAGTCTGGGCAGTGTGGGAAACACTGGAGAGATGCAAACGGGTCCCACAACGGGAAAATACATATGTATGACTCCGTCATTGAAGCTGCCATGGCATGAACGATAAATCTAGCCCGCGGGATCGACAGGAGCAGAAGCGATCATTGACGGGTCCATTCCAGGACAATGGCACTCCTCCGTTCGGCCTCACTTCTGACCGACAAGCTGAGATACGGTGAGAGATGAGCTCCGTTTCTGCCGTATTTGCTGAGGGCTGCGTCTTGAGTGATCCATTCTCGTATCCACAGCGCCAGGGGCAAGCCACAGCGCAGAGAGCCAGAGGAATGGCGGGCAGCGTTGGTAACGCTTGGTCAAGCACAACCGAACGTCCATCTCAGTCGTCAGCTCCAGGGCGACGGATTGCGAGCTAGAAGGGTTCATCTCGCTGTGGAAGAATGGAAACCTGGGAGATGCGCTACTGGAGCCCCTCCAAGGCGTCCGGCCCCCTCGGATCTGCAACCTATTTGTCCTTCTGATGCTGCCGTACCCCGCAACGGTCGGACGGCACTGGCGCCCGAAAGGATCCAACAGCGAAATCCACCCGGCGAGAAATGGAGGGGGATGTTGTCGTCTCGAGGAGGGAGGGCAATGAGGGGCTTCTATCCATCTGTAGTGAGATAACACCCGAGGGCCGAGCTTGTGGGGGAGCATGAAAACCACATGATTCTACCTGCATATTTGACGACAAAGACGCGCATCCATCAACGGGCGATACGTTTATCTGTCCGCAACTGGTAATCGGAATTAGCTTCAGGAGAGCGGGCCGGGTCGGGACGATGCATGCTGCGCTTCTTCCAACGGTATCATGAGTGTGTGAAGGTTTGGAAGGAGTTTGAAGCGACGCTCCAGGGCGAATTCCTCTCCGACCCTTGCGTTTGTAGAACCAAGGTTACGAGCTCGCCTCGCTGGTTGACTTTTAGATGATCCACGCCAACGGGGCTAGTCCATCTTGATGCTATAGCGGGCGGGTCCGCGGCACTCTCCCGGAGTAGGGAGCCATGGTTTGGGGCGTGCTCCACGTGGTGTCAAGACGATGGATGGTGGAGTGCATTCACTGGCGTCGTTTTCTTCTGCTCTCTTTTTGATTTCTGTCTTTTTTGAGTTGCTCATTTTTCTTTCCAGCCTTCTCGTAATACCGACTTCTGGCCAAGCGTAAAGCGGTCAACGGGATGCAACCCTGGAATCGAAAGTTTATGCGCGCGACTGGGCTAAAAGCATACCGTGGCCTCAACGGTCTCGATTGAACTGCGCGTCTTGGACGAATTCGACGCACAATGGATCGAGGTGCCACACCGGGTAGGTTGGTGGGAGAGGAGGAAAGGGAAAACGACAGGCACAGTGTCAACACTGGGAGGTCAGGTTGGTTGGCCCTCCGATAGAGTGGGGGAAGCGTGTTACGAAACTACAACCTCAGGCAACCAGTCCGTCTAGAAAACGGGGAGATGAGTGCGAGATTGGGAGGACAAGGGGCCATCGGTCTCGACACGGAGCGTCTATCAGGAGATTAGCAGAGACAAGGCTGACAGCAACGTCCTCCCGTTAGGTGCTCGTTAGCGACTTAGTCGCCATGGCATTACGGCGTAAATTGCACCGTCCGCGGAAGATTCCCGGTCATGGATCTATTGATTCGCTGACTCATCCCAGGGTCCGTCCGGATTGAGCAAGAAATCAGGAGAGCATGGACGTGGACGTGGAAGGTAGTGGTGGAGGGGCTGCGGGAATCGCACATCATCGCGATGAACGATGGGCACAACAAGCAACGGCACGTCACTTGAGGCTGCTGGCTGGACAATGGACTTGTTGGGTGCATTATCACTTGCAGTCTGCAGGTCACTCGCTCTGCGAATTATAAAGACCTGAGCAGCTCAAGAAGAACAGAAGAAAGGCGAGCGATCGGCGGTCCTTTGCACCGCTCCCCCGCCTCCTTAATCATGGCCACCTGTGGTCTGTGTGTTTGAGGTTCCGAGCGCAAGCAATGACCTTGGGTGCATACCATCATCCTCGCTCAGGGAGTTTGTAACTCTCTGATACCACCTCTGGTTGTAACTCCGCTGTCCCCTCTAATTTTCCGTTATCCTGGTAGCGAAGCGACCTCAAGCCGTCGGGACCGTGGTTCAGAAACAGCAAGTCTAATCTCGATAAGAAGAAGAGACGAGCACTGACACCTGGTCGGCCCTGGAGCAGTCAAAGTCTTGAAGTCTCGATGCAGTTATGCTTTGGGCTGACTGGCGATGGACGATTAGCTTTCCAGCTTCTGGGAGCCCGTCATATCTGGATGACCCAACTGCCAGCGCAATGAAGCGTCACCACAAACTCCAAGCTGCTGATCCCTCACTCATACTTTTGTACGTAGCAAATTCGGAAACTCGACCGGTTGCCAAAAAGAGTCCATCCAGGGACAGGAAAGGTTTCATCGGGGCATGAGGTGGTAATTTTCCAGTGGAGAAATTCATGGGGTGGAGTGCTGAATGCCTCTGTCCCGTCCTGTCCTGTCCGGTCGCTGAACCTGAGCTGGGCTGTTAGTGCCCATCCGCTCTGCTGGGTATGGATGGATGTCCATAGGTTAGATGCTGCGGAATAGAACCCCTCCTTAGTTTCTGATCGGGTCCGTTGCTCCCACATCAACTTCAACACTCACAACAACAAGCTCCAACTCCCCTTTCCTGGATTTCCGAGACGACGCACGACGCACGACGGCCCGAGCGACCCCAGAGCTGTCCGCTTCGGTTCTCCAGAGGCCAAGTCAATCAATGTCTCTCCAGTAGGCCCCTCCAGCAAATCGTCCTTTGCTTGCGGTAGCCTTGACTGGCCTTTCTCTGTCTCTTCTATACCGTCTTTTTGCAGCAGAGCCTTGACGACTACGGCCGACCTGCTCAGTCCATTCTGGTCTGGTCTCAGCCAACCGCCCGCCGCCGCCGCCCTCCTCCTCTCAGCCCCTCGCCCACCACACACGCATCCAGGCCTGATCCCAGTGTGGTCGCCCCTCTAACCCCCCCTGGATTCTCGTCCTCCTCTCTGTGCCTTCCAAGCGAGCCTGCGACTTCCCGCGTCTCCTGCGACTCCTGACGAGCCTCGTGGTATGCTGCTGCGCCATCTTTGCCGTGCTACGAATTGCTATCGTCAAACTCGGCATCCTTGGATCAGCGATAGGCCTGCCGCTTTTGACCATGTCCTGAGGTGAGCTTGGCCGCCGCAACCCGACATGCTCAAGATACAGACCGCCGCCGTGCCGCCAAGTATCCACTCTTCGCGCACTATCCACGACCCCTCCGGCGACTCTCCGTCCGCGTCCGCGCGCATCACGCCTGCCTCCGTTCAAGCCTCCGATCAACATTCTTCTTCGACTCGGGCTGATCCCGCCTGGGGCGTCATGAACGGCATCGTTGGTACCGCCCCCATGGGGACCATGTACGTTCGCGCCCTTTACGACTACGAGGCCGACGACCGCACCAGTCTCAGTTTCCACGAAGGCGATGTCATCCAGGTCATCACCCAGCTCGAGAGCGGCTGGTGGGATGGTGTCATCAACGGCGTTCGAGGCTGGTTTCCTAGCAACTACTGTCAGATCATCACGAGCCCAGACGACCTGCCCGACGCCGTCCACAATGGCGCTCTCGAGAACGTTGAGGATGACGCCGAAGACGCTGAAATTTACGACGACAACTACGAACAAGACGACGACTCCGAACAGGATATGCCCGTAGGCCTTCCGCTCGAGGGCACCGATGGAGGCGACAGCTCGAGAGCCGACTTCTGGATTCCACAGGCCACTCCTGATGGCCGCCTATTCTACTACAACATGATGACGGGTGATCGCAGCATGGAACTGCCCCTCGAGTCCCCTGTTTCCTCAAACGAGACCGGCCCGCGAGACCGAATGAACGTTAACATCCCTGATAAGACAAGACCGCCTCCTGAGATGATGGCGCGCGGTTTAACTCAAGATGAAGACGACGAGTCGTTGACTTCAGCGTCTGAAGCCGAAGGCGACTCCTCGAGGCTTGCACGACGCTCAAAGGTGCTTAAACAACAGAGGTATTCCTCGCTCGTAGTTGATACAACCGCTAACACTTGTCTTGCAGCACCGGAATCGTGCCTCGTTCGGCGCTCTGTCGCCTTCAACATCCATGGACTCTATCAATGGCGCATCACCTATTGGTCGCCCAAGAAATGGCATCTCGCCGAATGGCCATCTTGCCGCCGGCCAGGTTCCAAACATAGCTTCAGCTACCTCGTTCACCAGCACTACCTATAATCTTCCAACGACAGCCACAGTTCCTCGCTCATTCTTCGATGACGGGTCTACACCGTCGCTCAGCTGGACTCTTCTCGTTTCCAACATGAGGCGTGCCATCGACCGGTATCGCGAAGCTATCACCAACAATAATCGCTCAGAATATGTAGCACGAGCCGAGGATATATCCGATCACCTGCGACTACTCCTGGCCGCTGGCTCTGGAACCACCGATAATCACTCTGGTCAGCCATCCATCATCTCAACAAATAAGGCTCTCTACCCTCACTTCCGGGACATGATGTCCAAGTTCTCGAAGCTCGTTATCTCTTCCCATATCGCAGCCGCCGACTGGCCCAATGCCGAGTCCATCCAGAAGTGTCTACAGGAAGCCGACGGTGTCCTCTTGGGTGTGTTCAGTTACGTGGAAGTCGCTCGACAACAACGCGGCGAGGAGATTCCTCGTCTCTTCCCTGGTTTCGTTATTGGCAGCACGACCGGCGGCAGCTGGCAAAACAACGGACTGGGCCCCCGAGACGAGATAACAGCCAATTTCCTCGAAGACGATGAGGGCGTCGTGGAGCCAACAGCTATCCTGGACAACAAGCTACTGGAACGGCTCGATGAACAGAAGCGCATTCTCGTATCCAGCATCCGCGAACTTGACAAGAGCCTCGTTGTACCAGAAAAGATCATCACCCCCTACAGACACGAAGTGATTGGGAACAACGTCTGTTTCGCAGGTGGCAGAGTTCTGGAAACTTTTAGACAATGGGTTGCCATGATCGAGTCCATCGATCTGTCGTCCCTGGGGAACAGTTTCCAAACACCTCAACTATCAGATTTTGGCACCCATAAGCAGAGCCTCTACGACAACATTTCTGACCTTATCTTGGGATGCCAGGCCGTTGCTGGTCCCCTGGCCGATGAATGGGCTGAGGTTCGAGGCGAAGCAATGGAAAACCGCCTAGAATATGTTCGCCAATGCGCACGAGCACTAGAGACCAACTCCTCGCATATCGGATTCTCTCTACAACTTCTATCTGAACAAGTTCAGATTAATATGCAACAGCATCAAGTGGACCAACGGCCTCACGAGGAACCTTTCACCCGGGCACCTCTACAAAGAGGTGAGACGATGCCATATGACCGT
This sequence comes from Fusarium drepaniforme, assembly GCA_012978555.1. Classification (NCBI taxonomy): domain Eukaryota; kingdom Fungi; phylum Ascomycota; class Sordariomycetes; order Hypocreales; family Nectriaceae; genus Fusarium; species Fusarium drepaniforme. The sequence goes on along the minus strand of JAALXN010001465.1, from coordinate 6,005 downwards.
CCACACCAACGAACAGAGTCAAGGACCGCTCCAGTTAGACCAGCACTGGTTTCATCACAGTCATTCACCGAAGGAGATCCTGCGCCAGGCAACTTCCGCAAGGGCGACTACTCCAAGGTCAAGAAGATCTTCGGTGAAGATCCATCACCCCAAGTTCCAGTAACAGAGGATACACCTGAGTTCTTGCTCCTCGACTTTGAGCATGAAGTATCTTGGGATGCTAAGACCTCGCCGCCCACCGTCAAGGGAGGCTCCCTACTTGCACTTGTTGAGCAGCTCACTCGTCACGACAAACTGGACTCCAGCTTCAACAACACCTTCCTCCTCACTTACCGTTCTTTCACCTCTGCTCGAGAGCTATTTGAGCTTCTCGTAAAACGATTTGGAATCCAACCACCCGAAGGTCTGACACAATCGGACTATGAGATGTGGAGAGACCGAAAGCAGAAACTTATCCGTTTCAGAGTTGTCAATATCCTCAAGAGTTGGTTCGACAACTTCTGGATGGAAGAATACAACGAGGGCTCCAAACAGCTTATCCGGGACGTTTACACCTTTGCAAAGGACACAGTCAAATCAACCGAGACCCCTGGATCGGCACCTCTGATGGCAGTCCTGGATCAGAGACTGAGCGGCAAGGAGGCTGGAGCTCGAAGAATGATCCAGACGGTGAACCAAAACACCCCCACCCCAATCATGCCAAAGAACATGAAGAAGCTCAAGTTCCTGGATATCGATGTGGTGGAATTCGCCCGACAACTCACGATCGTCGAATCACGACTCTACGGCAAGATCAAGGCCACTGAGTGCTTAAACAAGACCTGGCAAAAGAAGATCGGCGAGGGCGAACCTGATCTGGCGCCCAATGTCAAGGCCCTTATCCTGCACTCGAACCAAATGACTAACTGGGTTGCCGAGATGATCCTAGCACAGATGGACGTCAAGAAGCGAGTGGTTGTTATCAAGCACTTCGTGTCTGTTGCCGATGTAAGTGGTGCAGAATGCAAGCGAACACCTTGGAACCAAGCTAACACACAGGCAGCGTTGCCGTGCGCTCAACAACTTCTCCACATTAACATCCATCATCTCCGCCCTGGGTACCGCACCCATTGCTCGTCTCAAGCGTACATGGGATCAAGTGCCCCAGCGAACGCATACCACCTTGGAGTCAATGCGGAGAGTCATGGCAAGCACCAAGAACTTCGGCGAGTACCGAGAAGCGCTCCATGCGGCCAACCCCCCCTGTATCCCCTTCTTCGGTATGGATCCTCCCCCTTGCTATGGATGCAGATGATAGATCACAATGCTCACAACCAACAAAGGTGTCTATCTAACCGACTTAACTTTCATCGAGGATGGCATTCCGTCTATCATCAAGAAGACTAACCTCATCAACTTCGCCAAACGTGCTAAGACTGCTGAAGTCATCCGAGACATTCAGCAATACCAGAACGTGGGTTACTCACTGCAGCCGGTGCCTGAGCTGCAAGACTACATCTTGAACAACATGCAGGCAGCTGGTGATGTGCACGAGATGTATGACAAGAGTCTGCAGGTCGAACCTCGTGAGCGAGAGGATGAGAAGATTGTGAGGTATGTTGAACTGCGGAGTACTCCCGCGTCGTATGGAGGGGTGCCTTCTTTTTTCTGATAAGCCGTTTCGGCTGGCTGGCTCCGCGACGGAGGTCTCTTCAGGAGTAGTTACCTGGAGACCCCGGTAAAGATGAAGAGAGACAAATGCTTACTTGACTTGTCGTTGATTTGCAGGGTTCTTGCCGAGTCTGGCTTCCTATAAGCAGTGCCCCCTTGCAACTGTTCCGAGACGTCGATGCAACCGCATCTATCCACGCTACGATACCTTGCAAATGGATCGGAAACCAGCCGGGATGGGTGTGATTGTGATCCTAGCCACGATCCCGACAGCCAGCGATGGACAAGATTGGCTACAGCAAACGGCGCACATCACTGTGGGCAGCGCCGCCCACATCCCGCCAGAGCGTGAAGCGGCACAACGCAGCGAAACTTGATCGGGAGACGGCCCGCGGAAGTTGGTGTGGTAGATGTTGGCAGCAGGGGTTCTAGAGCGTGGGGACATTGGAGGTGGGGAGTGCCAACGAGACTGATGTGGGCAACTCTGATCATACTCTCGGCTCGATGACCTGGCTTTGATCGACATGTTCAAACATGAGGTTAAGGGTTCTCAAAAGCCACTCTAACAGATATGGGAGTGAGCCCGCTGGAGAAGAAGAGGAACTCGATTGGGGGCCAGCCCAACATTGACGAGAGGAAAGGATAAGGAAAACTCAGTGGTCGATGGTGACAATGGGACGATGTACGCTGGCCGCACGAGGATTGAATATACCTGAACGGATCTAAGAGAGGGTCGAATCATACGATATGATGGAAGCAAGCAAGCATCTAGGAGAGCGGAGGACGCCTCGACTGCAAAGACATACACAAGATAGTGTGGATGGGTGGGTAAAGGATGGCGAAATGGCGCATGGAGCCGGATGATACTACTATCTAAGGATTAATGATTCTTCTGCTGGGCTGAGAAGAAACAAACATGCAACATTGCCCTTGCTCGAAACCCCATACCCCAGCTTCGATCCATGCTGCCCCCAGTCCCCGACCCAAACGTTCAGGCCCGCTGTGCCGTCTCGGGGTTGCAACGGAGTGGGACGACGAGCCCTGTTGGGCATAACCTGAAGGTGACGAGAGGCGAAGCGAGATGTTCCAGCAGCTGCATTGAGGCGTCAATATTTCCTGCATCAGCAGAGTTATGCCACATAACCCAGTAATCTCGAGTGTTGGTGTTTTAAATAATCAGGAGGCAGCCTGTGCCTCGACTTTCATTGAACAGTACCACCTCGAAAGAGTGGTTTCAAACTAAAACGCGGGTAAAACTACATGTACACGGCCTGGTTATCAACAGCGAACAACCTCTGGGCAACACACAAAGAGGCCGTGTGGGATATCATTCTCGTCATTACAACATGTCTGCTTCTCTCATAAAGCCCTGCGTTCCTCGTTTAGTGCTTGTGGAGCTTGGCCTTAATGCGCTCGCCGAGGCTGGGCTTGTCCTTGTGCTTGTCGTCGTGAGAGTGCTTCTCATGAGACCCATGCGAGTGTGAGCCGGAAGAGGACTCCTCGCCAAGGTGGACACCCTTCTCCTCCAAGAGGCCTAGGGAGAGTTAGAGAGCTATCGAGCAAGTATGGGTAGAAGTCAACGTACGATCAGCCTCTCGTCCGGCACCAGGCTTGGTGGCGTCAAAGTCTCCGCCGTCAGCGTGGAAGCCAGTAGCATGGACATATTCATCCTGAGCAGGGTCGGGTCGGTTCTCGGACTTGGACGAAGAAGTAGCAGCGGCGCCCTCGGAGCCGATCTCGCGGGGTGCCTCGGAGGAGCCTTCCTGGGGTCTTTCTCGGCCGGCATCGCCCCCTCTCTCCTTGGCGACGGCCTCGACGGGGCGGGGACCGGGGCCCTCGCCCAGCTTAGCGGTGGTACCCTCGGAAGTGTTGTCGACGTCCTCGAGGTCAGTGTTCTTCTCCTTCTCTAGGCCCACGCGCTCTGGGTTGCGGATGTCGTTCTGACCAGCGGTGGTGTCTCGGGCATCCTTAGACTGGGCGCCAAAAGCAGCAGCCTCTCCGGAAGGTGTCTCAACCCTGACGGTCTTGGGGGCAGCAGCCTCCTGGCCGAGGGTGCGCTCGTTGTAGTTTTGCTCTACCTTTTCCTGGGCAGGGGTGTCTTGGAATGGGTGTTAGCGAGGGGGGGGTTCAAGGGTCGGGGCCTAGGGAGCATTAAAGTAGGTAGATAACTTACCCAGGTTGCCCGCGTCGTAGGGCTCACCCTTGGCGGTGTCACCCTGGACTCCAGAGACGGGCTCCTTCTGGGGTTGGTTCTCTCCCCAAACAGCCTTGGCGGCAGCGGCGGCGGCGTTGCTGATAGTCTCCATGTTGTATTTGGTGGTGGATTAGAAAGGAATTAGGTATCAGACGGATTGTTGTGTAAGTTGGTGGGTATCTTGTGTGGTGAAGGTGGGAGCTTCCTGATTTCAAATCGAGTGCGTACTGGGGTATAATAAAATGTATTGAAGTGGCATGAGAATGAAGAGAAGATCACGGGAATAGCTGAAGTTTAAATGCAGCTCGAATGATCTACGGTCAAGGACAATCGAGGAAGGGAGGTTTAACAAGCGCTGACGTCGTCAGGCCTGATGGCTTGGATGTTGGTGCGAGGGGTGCTGTAACTATCTGCTGTACAGCTGTGCTATCCACGCAACTACAGTACACGGCACATGCCGGTTCAACAGCTATTCGGGCCTCTTCAAGGCAGAGCTTGGTAGGACAAACATCATCCCGTATGTGGCGGCACGGATTATGACGCCGCGGCCGACAGATACAGCAGGGTCCTGGCACGTTGAGCCGTCGCGTCCTGGAGGTTCCCCAGCTATTCGAGTTGGATGGATGATGTAAAGTGCGGTCCATAAAAAGGGTATGACGTTACCGCCGCCCTCCACCGAGAACCGAAAAGCAAGGCCATGCCCGTGTTGGAGATGGCGGCTGAAATGTTTGGTTCTGGTGCGAGGTCAGCAAAAGCTGTCCTGCCAAGGTGGGCACAAAGATCTGGGGTAGACCGAGATACGTCAACTACGTCATCGACGGATAGGGACCGGTTTGAGTTGAGCAACAGCGCCATGTCCTACTGTACGGCTTACACAGTAGTTTTCGTAGAACGTGAGAAAACCATTATCTATAGCATTAATAAAAAAAAAAGGAGTCAATAAGGCATTACAATAGAGCCAGAGACGAAGAGAAGCGTGTGTTACCATGTTTTGCGCATGTCGCGATACACCCGCTTCACCTACCCTCGACCTGCACATGACGTTTCTTGGCTCAACCCGCGGTGAATCGATTCCAGGGCGAAATGTTCCGCTTCCACGTGCGACAGTGTCAGAGAGATTGGCTCTCGGACGTCATCTAGCCACAGACGGTTAACCTGTCTCGTTTCGCCAGGTCGTTAATCAAACGCGTTCGTACAGTTGCGAATCAGCGATCGTGGTCAGCGCAGCCCTGTAGAGCTTGCTCGGCCGAGTCCCGGCTCTTGGCTCCCCAGGAGAAGGGCGGGAACGCACATCAGCTTCCCCGTTGGTAGGTTGTTTTTCTGGTAGTAAAGCTACAAAAAGGGCATGCGATACTCATGTCGACTTGGGTTCTAGAGACTATATCAACGCCATCGTTGACTGCGCTTGGGTGGACTAGAATGTGGTGCCAAGAGAAAGCATACGTGTAAGCTGGATACCAGACCCCATCTGATGTGTTGGTCAATAAACCAGGTGATGACTAGATGCCTGTGAGGTCTGTTTCAGGTTATATGGGCTGGGGCATATGGACCATAAGTTTGGTACTGGAGTCGTGGTGAAGGAATGGGTAGGGTGAGCAGATCGGACTCCATCTCACGGACCAATTTCATACTTATCTTCCATTGTCAGCACTTGAATCGCTCACCGTATCAACAATCAAGGAGGAGATCCCGACTTCGGCACGGAATAAGAATGCTATCAAAGGCCCTGACCCCTGTTGGGTTACTTCGTTCGCCTTGACTTTTGAGGTCGCTTTGACTCTTGAGCCTCTGCCACCATGTTACAATTGAGGCTTGAACTCTTGTTGGGACTGTGATATATCACCTCAACCAGTCTCCTTGACCCCTATCTCTCACACCTTGTGCTTTTCGTGTAGTCTCTTGCTCCCACTACCGCCTCCTATTCTCCATGGCTCAGAATGCCCACCCCCGAGTCTTGGTGGCCAGGCAGTCCCTGTCATCCAGGTCCCTCCCACCTTTCTCCCCCCCTCCCCACCTCATAATTCATGTGCGAATAGGAGCTCCTCTCTTCGTATCCGCAAGGTCTGGTTTTAAGCAGCCTGGCAGATTTTTCCAGGCTTGGATTGTGTTACGGCCTCGGTATCGACATCCGTGCGGATTGGCATCTATTGATTGTCAATGC
>JAALXN010001463.1:0-14409 GCA_012978555.1 Fusarium drepaniforme | reverse complement strand
CCTGATTGGAAATGTCCTTGGCACAGTCATGCCATTGCAGTGTAGGGGGCACCAAGTACACGCAGATAACGGCTCGCAGCCCAAGATACGCCCCTCCTTCCCAATTGGCCACGGGACACCATTTCTGGCTTCCCGGGCTGCTTCGGGATCAACCCGCCCCGTTTTTACCCCGCTTTCCCCCGCCTTCAGTCCCACACCGGTACCCACCACCGATAACCCTCCGAGCTCCTACCTGACTAACAAAATCGCAGATTAGGACTGCCCTCTCCCACTTTTGTTCCCATTCTCTTGTGCCGTGTATGCTTTTACTCTCCATTTTGAACCCACTCTACAGCCAATGCGAGGCATGGATGGTGCATTGACTTATGCTGAAGAGAACCTTGGTGGTGGCAGGATGTCTTCTGAAAGTGTAGGCCCCAGCGGCCCTGAGATCCCTACTAGGGGTCGACAGCCCTCCAACGACAAGTCCTTTGTGTGCGAGCACCCTGGTTGCACCAAGCGCTTTACACGCGCTGAGCACTTACAGAGGCATGCTCTGAATCACCTACCTGGCGGTTCTGCATGTCCCAAGTGTCGTGCTCACTTCAAGCGTCCAGATCTGTTGAGTAAGTAGTAGAGCTCCAGGGCTTACAAGCGACCACCCAATGTTCCTCGCCGCGGAATCGCTCATCATGACTTTAGAGCGTCATATGGACCGCCATTTACAGAAGGATCTTGAAGCTGGCGGTCCTGGTTGCGGAGTTCTTGATACTCGCAAGCGTTCATGGAAAGCCCCCGACGGTTCCGTTGTCGAAAAGAGACCCTGCTTTCGCCCAGAAACACAACAAATCCCTTCACCCGAGTCTGAGCCTCCAGAATCAAGCGGGGAACAACACGAAGAACAACCATCGGCGATAGAGTACTGGACCCAGGAGAGTGACCATCCAGGGGACAACCCAGACCACTCGGACTGGCCACAAGCTGGGGATCTTGGTCTGGAGGTGCAGAATTGTGAACCTCTAAGCCTCCAGGCTGTTTCACAGCTTGACTACAGCTTCCAAGCATCCACGCTGGCCGATCAAGGCAACCACAACGGCCAGCTAAGCGAGTCTTGGGATGATGCTATAGATCCCAATCTTGACCCAAGCTTACTCTCAGGTGCTATGCTCGATGTCGCACAACTGGATTACGACCAAATCTTCCAGCCAGACACAGCCAGCTCGTTTAACATGCCGTACACTACGGCTCTAGACTACAACTGGCTATTTGACATGAAAGGAACCCAAACTTCGCTCATCAACCTACCGGACAAGCAATCTCAACTCGACCAAGGACCTAGCTTTCAAGAAGCTCTTTACACCATATCGCCCGAGTCTATGGACAGCTCTCAGCTTTGGCCCGAACGACGAGACTCACAACCGGCATCTGAGGACCTCAACAACATGCAGCAACTCCCTTTGCCATCAACCAACCAGTCCACCCACTCGGCATCCTCAGACCTTGTCTCAAAGACAGCCAAGAAACCCGGTCGAAGAGGCAGGAGGACAAGCACAGCACTGGTCGGTCCAGTTGACGTCGGAGACCAGTCGACTCCCAACGATATCGACAGACCATTCTCCTTACTATCAAGGCGACCCGTCCTCCCACAGATTAATGAAACAATTCGAAAGCGGCTCTTACAGATCATCGAAGCAACCAACCCTTGTCTTCCGGAATCCCACCATCCCCTTTCAAACGAGCCGCTCCTATCCGTCAAATCCCTCCAGAATTATCTCGACCTTTACTTTACTCGGTTCAACACTGCATACCCCTTGATCCATTTGCCCACTTTTGATGTCAATAATGCGGAGCCTCTTCACCTACTATCAATTCTATTGCTTGGGGCAACGTATTCAAACAAGGACGCTCATCAGTTAGCCGTCCGTATCCATGATGTCATGCGGCCAAGCATCTTCGCCCATGCAGGCTTTTCTCCTCGCCCAGAACTCTGGACGTTACAGACTATCCTGTTGGTCGAGTGTTTTGGAAAGTCCAGAGCGGGCCAGAAGCAACATGACATGAGCCACTTGTTCCATGGACTTCTCATCAACCTCATTCGACGATCTGACTGCCAATTTGTACGACCAACTGGCCCACCATCTGATGTTGTTGATCATGATCAAACGCTGCGGGATGCCTGGAGGCGGTGGTCGATTGCGGAACAGAAGAAACGGTAAGCATTGCAACTCTACTTGACTGGCTGTTCCAACTAACAATGATATTAGCCTCGCCTTGCTTTGCTTCATGTGGGACACCCAACACGCTGTGTTATTCTGTCAGAGTCTCTGCATGTCTGCATTTGAACTTCGGGTTGAGCTTCCCTGTAGCCAGCGAATGTGGGAAGCTGGGGATGCCATGGCCTGGGCTGCTGCTTGGCGATCCTCCCAGTCGAATCACGGGCAATTCTTCTTACCAGCCTTGAAGTCATACATGACCCCTAGTGTGCAACGACCGCAGGGACTAAGTGGCCTATCTCGCGTGCTCCTCTTCCACGGACTCATGTCAATTGCCTGGGACATGCAAAGACGTGACCAAACAGCACTCGGAGTTGTATCAGGCGACAATCCTGGAGGACATTGGCGAAAGATCATTGGAGGTGCTTACGAGACTTGGAAATCCGACTTTGATGCCTACACCTTGGCTGTCATCGGTCGTTTACCTCGCTCTTCTGAGGATGAGTCACAACGCAGCGAGCACATAGCATTTGCTACTGCCTACAACACTCTATATCACTCAGCACAAGCACTACTGAACATGGAGTTCCTCGATGTACAAATTTACGCAGGAGCTCGAAATATTCTCGGTCGGCCAGTTCAGCAGAAGGATTATCGCCGATCGGCTAGAAACGTGAAGCAGTGGGCATCCGCCGCAGCAAAGAGGGACTCGTCCCAGGAGACAGGGCAGACTCAAGCAAAGGATGCCTTAGCGAAGCAGAGTCTCGAACCACCAACCACCTGGGGTAGAAATTCGGCCAACACTGCTGCCTGGCATGCTGGACGCATGTTGCGCGACGGCACCAAGATACTTACTGGCTCAGACGCAATGAGCCTCTTCCATGTACCTTGGTGTTTATATCTGGCCACTTTGACGTGCTGGGCCTTTCATCATGCGGGCCCTCTTCGAGGACGGGGTATCACGGCTAGTGACGAGATGGCAGACGACAGCAGTGACGAGAGTGATGAAATGGTATGGGATCCTCGAGGTGAGATGGAAGCACTTGTGACCAGCATGGCAGAGATGGGTCAGCGTGACAGTACATCAGGTATCAGTCAAAGACGGCAGACCAACGGGTTGGTGTGGTCAATGGCCGAGATATTGACAAAGGTGAGGTGGGAGATTGTGCAGACCGGTGTCAAGGTGTTACGTGGCTTGGTACCTCAACGACTCATCAATCAGTATGATGATCCGCTTGGGGATAGTTTTTGATGAGGAACGCTTGATGACAAGAGGTAGATGAATTAACGAGAACCGATGCATGTCACTTTTGTTGTTTCCCTTGTGAATAATGATAGGGAAAACTCAATGTGAGGTGAAGGGGGCTAGAGTGGTCATCCAGATACAAAGATGCTGAAGAACTGACATCTTTGTGTCCCTTCGTTCATACTGTCTGGTGAGGGTGATAAAATATATTTTGACTATTAGAGGCGTGTCTCGTATTCTTTGCTGCCAGCTTCTTACCAGCACTTCGACAACCCTAGCGCAACTACCAGCCTGCTCTTACACGTTCACAGTGAAGCTTTGAAGAAATACAGTTCCCTTAGATGGATCTTATTGTTCGACAAAGTTATTGACATACATTTTCTCATCCTCTGGAAGCCTCCTTTCTTTGTCACCACGCCAACTCTGACCTCGCCGCGCAACTCTCTCTTTCCAGCTCTGAACACAACATCTCTTCCTCTTGAAGCTTGCTTGTCATCATGTCTCCGACAACCTTGGGCATCGCAGGCCATATTTGCTGCCCGTCTTGAGCTACCTCCCTTCCCCTGTGTTCCATGGCCGCTTCTCTGACCGTGTTTTGGAAGTAAATGGGGCCCTACGGTCAAGTCAGATAACGTTTTGCTACAGATCGAGGGCTGAATATTTACCTTTTCCTTTTCAGGGTGCAACTCACCGTTGAGGAAGACGCCAGCATTCAGATTCCTCTGTGTTCCATTGCACAGATCCTTGTCCTCGGTAAGGACTTGCTTATAGAAAGCCATAATGGAAGCAAACTCCTCGTCGTTTGCCGAATGATGACGATACACCTCGTTCTCGATCCTCGTTTTAGTCTCGCTGATGGGGATCATGCGTTGGATGTAGAAGAAGTTCATGCTATTTTCCATGTTAGTGTTGCTCTTCCAGTGAGGTCCGGGGAAACATACGTGACTGTCACTGAGGTTGACGGGAAAAAGAATGTGATAGAGCGCTTAAACTCATCGGTGCCGTCGTCTTCCTTCTTGTTGATGATGGTGTGCTCCAAACAGCTTCCGTTCGGCTCTACCTTGTATTTAGTGAGGTCCGAGACTCCCGCAATTAGGGGATGACTTGTCGGACAGTGATAGCACTCTAAAACCATTATTAGCATTCCATATTTCCTGATGAGCCTCATCGCTATCCTCACCGTTGTAGTTCTCCATGACTCCTTTCCAATTCGAATCTAGATCCATGTCCCACACATGATCAAAGCTGTAACCACCGTCAAAGTCGTAGCTAGTCATCCTGGCACTCTCATCAACCCCAGGGAACTGCTTCTCCCATGGCTCCTCTGGCGTTCCAGCTTGCAAGTTGACCCAGATGAAGCCTGTCTTGTCGACATGAACATTGATGGGCAACAGGCCGTGCTGGCTCTTGTCGAAGTCGGGCACGGTATCAAATCTTGGTGCTTTTGCAAGATTGCCCTTGAACCCATAAGACCAGCCGTGGTACTTGCAGCTCAGAATCCTAGCCTTCCCTGATTCGCTCTGCACGATGGGATAGGCGCGGTGTCGGCAAGCGTTGTGAAACCCGTTGATGTTGCCGTCACGGTCTCGAATGAGGAAGAACGGAAACTCGGCATAGGTGAAGGAGAGGTAATCGCCGGCTTCCTTGAACCTCAACATGTGGGTAAGAAGGATCCATTTCTTAGAGAAGATGGCGCGACGTTCCAGCTAGTAGATTTCGGGAGACCGATACCAAGATGCTAGAAGGCCGCGAACCGGGGCCGTCTTAGAGTTTTTGTCGGAGGAGAGGCCGAGAAACTTCCACATAGTGATAATCTTCGTTGTTAGTATTCTAGTGTTGCGACAAGGCGTTGACAACAGGTCTGACTGGTAGAACAGAGACTGATTGATAGCTGTGGTTGTTACTGTAACCACAGGAATAGGGCAGTCTTCTCAATTGTTCTTTGTTATACTCAAACTTTGTGATATCCTATCTGTCAAATCCGACCTCAACCCCTCCTGCGATAACCTTCCTTAGCGTAAGAGCCGCTTCAAGTGAGGCGTCGTTATCTTCAGACTAGGCAAACCGATCCGTGAGAGCCGAGGGTTTCCGTTGACCCCACACCCCTCTCGATACTGATAATGCTGTTGACGTTAGCCAGAGATTCAAGAGAGCATCGAAAGTGGGGGTGGAGGTGTAACCTCTCCTAGATCAATGGGTCTTTGATAGGAGAAGTTAGGCTATTTTTCCTAATAAAGGTCGAATTATTCTATCGACCCCTCTTTCTCGGTTGCAGCTACCCCGCGTCTTGGCACTCTTGTGTCATTGCCAGCGGAGTGCTTCGTGATGATTGCTAACGGATCCGGAGGCGTCCATATCCGTTCATCCGATGTCTACCGCGTCTGTTGTGACCGGAAAATAGGCGATTCGGCAATTTGGATGCCGGAATACCGTTTATAGAATGTCCATTACCATAGGTGATGTTCCAACAGCGCCAACGAAGGATATGGATGTTACTGATGCATCGATGCTCAGACAAGAGTTGCTAGAATCTTTGGAAGCTGTGTAAAACAAGCCCCGAGCTTGAAATGGAGTAGAATATACGCTAATATACGCACCAGCCTTCAATGAGCCACATTGTATCAGGGTGGTTAGAAGGGCTTAAGCCTAGAGGGTCGTAGAGGGTGTAGGACTAACAGGCCTTGGCTGCAGGGTCTATCGAGAAATCTGGGGAAGGAAACTTATTGAGTATGATAGCCAATGAGTGTGAGAGAAAGTACAGGGTAGTCCGAAGTCTTTAGAAGAGCTGCAAGCTCATCTGTGCCATTGAGAGAGGCTGTGGTGTAGGATATTAGATAGAACACTTGGGTGAGCATGAACTCAAAGGGGAACGTTGTTTTAGACTAAGGCTTCGTAAAAATTATTTTTGAGCTATAGGTGTCGTCTGTATCGTCGTTGCTGTAATACATTCTCTTCCCCGGCACACTGACTGGGGTTGTTTCTCAAGCTGAGGCTTCTCGCAAGTCGCTGCGTGCCTAGTTTCACTGAGCTTGCAGGTCAGGTCGTACTCACAGGATCTATATAATACTTAATAAATAACCACCGAAAAGTTTCAAGAGAAAGGGGGGAAAGGAAAAAAAAGACATCCATTGAAAGGCGTGGTTTCATTCATTCAGAGGTTCCAACCCAAAGTGTGACTTGATGCAATCAACAGATGACAGGAGTTTTGGAGCCTTTAAGAAGTATATGGCTCCGCAATATATCTCAAGGAATACGTAACACGCACAGATACCTTAGAATAGTTATTACAATAATGTGCAGCCTGCCTGTAGATACATGTCAATGCATTGTATTGACCCCAGCCCAGTTGTCAGTGTCACCCATTGAGCTTTCAATGTACCCCCAATCAATCCTCGACAAACAAAACATCATTGCCTTTTATTCTATGCGAGTACTTAGGACATAGGCTGACACGATGTCAATGTCAATGACACAGAATTGCTATCAAAAGTGCACTCGACAGCCTTTCACAAATAGGCGTTTGTAGAGATGCACCAAGTACAAGTGACAAAAGATGTATCATGGTGAATAGTTATATGTGATTCAGCTGAGAAGGAATAGTATTCGTCATGTTTCGCCTTCGTTCTAATAGACAAACGGGCTTTTACCAGAGAGGCAACGAGCAACATGTAGCATGACTGCTGATGGGATCAAACCCAATACCTTACGATAATACAAACAATAATCCTCTCTATTATTCGGCCCTGGATGCATCATATTGTCCTCTCTCGGCCTCGTCGTCCAATTTGTCTCGCCCAGCTGATGGGCGTCAACAATTGGCTACCATGGAAACAAATATGGGCCACATTCAGCACGAGTCAAGTTAGACTGGGCTGGAATACGTAGTCACTTGCCAGCAGGATGACTGACTCATGCTCGCATTCTTGTATGAGGTCTGGAATGCGGTCCATCACTAGTCAGTTCAATTTCCCCTCCTACCAACCTCGCCCTGACACTAGCATCTCCGCCAACAATGGCTTCGACCGCCCAATACCAGATCAATGAGCCAACTAGCGCCGACTTTGACGAATGGTCTGTCATGTTTCGGGCGTACATCGACTTTTACGAGGCTTCCATTGAGGAAAAGCAATACAGACGAACCTTTGATCGCATTATTAACAAGAAGAATGACCTCCAAGCGTTGGTCTTGAGAAGGACCGTCGATGGAAAAGAGTCGATAGTGGGCATTGCCCATTTCTTTCCTGAGCAAACCCCATGGAGCGAGAAGCAAATCCTGATGCTCAATGGTAAGTGCTTGACTGCACTCTGAGGTTTAAAGACATGGGTTATGGGTTATCTGGCCTGTTCAACGCAGGATATATGTCTAAGATAGTTGCATTACTTAATAACTAACAGCGAAGCTAACCTCGATGTTCAGATCTCTTTGTTGACCCATCCGTTCGTGGTCAGGGTCAAGGACGCAAACTCATTGAGGCCGTCGCTGAGATTGCCAAGAAGATGGGCTGCTTGCGCCTGCAATGGCTCACGAAGCATGACAACGCTAGGGCCCGTGGTCTGTACGATACAATGGCCCAGACCTCGTTTGTCCAGTATCGAATGAGCTTGGATTGATTGGAGTGGAACACTCGAGGCAGCCAAGAACTGATGGCCAGATTTCCAGTTTCTTTGCCTACAGGCCTTTGTTTATAGCGGTGGGAGAGATGCTATTCAAGTATAGCAATCACCAGTTCATCTTGGCAATACGCGCATGCGTTGACGGATGAAATCGGTACTCAGCAGTGAGACTCGAGAATCCTAGACGAGATTCACCGACATGAACCTATATGAGGCTATATCCGAGAGGGAGCCGAGGCGAATTCGGTGATACGCTTATGCATTGCCCGACTTCAATCTCTTTGTTATAGTATGCCCATTGATCTGTAATTCTGTGTGTTCGGATTTCTTGTGTGTAAAAAGTATCAAGTCTCTTCCTGCAACGCGTATTTAACTTTTCCAGCCCCCCTTGACCGTACATCAAGCTTTTCCTGACAACCTTACCAGAGGAACAGGCCGGCAAATATATCCTCTCACGGGAAACGGAAAGGTTGCATCTTGCATTATGGGGCTCATCTTTTCATTATTAAGTTTCTATGGCCACGGAAGCTTAACTCTCTATCTTCGGTAGTTACGGTGTTTTACAGCGTTGGGTTTTAATGCTGCTACGTGTTATTAAGTGTATTCTTTGATCTTGTGCACGGCCACGTGTCACTGAAAAAATCAATCAATTAATTAATCCGTAATTATGGGAACACGTGGTTAAAAAGGTGTTTGAAGACAGTCGGGAAACACGGCGGTGATGATGCAACTTGTTGTGCTAATGGGACGATGAAGACGGAGTATTCCGATAATTTGAGACTGCACAATTCATTCATCTTTGGCTTGGGCTAAAAATATGAATCATAAGCGGGCATAAAAAAGGCGCGCTTCGGTAGTACAGTACCCACGCACGAATCATGAACGGCGAGGCTTTCCGTCCAGTTGCATGTTCTGTTCGCTTAGCGGTGTGTACCGTGCCGCCTCGGTTATGGTTGGACGTACATAGTACGTTACGTGGTGAAATGCCTCAGTCCTCTCTGCATGCATGCATTCAAAAGGATGTACAAGAAGTAAAACAATTCTGCGGTGTGAGTCTTGAGCGTCCATCATAGGCTCAACAGAAGGTCAGAGAGCCAGGATGTTAGACCCTTGTCCCACTAGAGCTCCGCCTAAAGCGGAGTCGCTTCAACCGCTGAAAACAGAATGGTTAAGGGGGTTGACTTTGCTAGCTCATTTAATTTTTTTTTCTCCGACTTGGACCCTTTACGTTGCCGCCAAGGAGAGTTACTCAAACTGTCAGCTGCTCTCGTCCTTGAAGCTCGTTCCCTCCCTTTCTCATACGACTGTGATGCCATGAGAACAGCGCTGGCACGTCTACACTAACTACACCCCGCTGTCAGCTACTGCTCACAGACCACCGCTATGGACAAGTACATTGTTTTCGACAGGCAGCTCACCAAGGCGGATTTGGTGGTGCTGCAGAGCCTCACCGAGGACTTGAGGGAGCACACACGGAGAGAAGACGGAGATGGTGCTGCCAAGGCCAATGGCAAGACCTTGGATGATGCCAACGCCAAGTCATCGAATGACGGCACATCACCAAATCAGCATGGTGCGTACCCTCTGTCGATCCCCTCCATCACCCACATACAGCCATTGACAAGTCGCTTACCCCCTATCAGCCAAGCAGCTCTCATACGAAGATGCTGTGCGTCATCTTCAGGCAATGAATGACCCTCATGACGCTCATTTTGAGCCGACAATCATGAACAATCTGGATATTGACCAGATCAAGCTGCCTCCTATTCTGGACAAGCTTCTTCTACGTCCTTATATCCGAATTGCGCGCTCCCTCGTGCGCGTGGAGACGGATGTGATCATGCTAACACATCTTCTTCTCTACGTCTTCACTTCCATCCCCAGCGCTATTTACCTCTTCTACAACTTCACTTGGATTCATGGCGTTTTGCATTTTCTCATGCAGTTCTCCTATATGGGGACCTACACTCTCATGATGCATCAGCATATTCATATGCGCGGCATCCTCCACAAGCGCCTTGCCCCCTTTGATCACCTTTTCCCATACATCCTCGATCCTCTCATGGGCCATACGTGGAACTCATACTTCTACCATCACGTCAAGCATCACCATATCGAAGGAAACGGACCTAACGATCTATCTTCGACAATCCGATACCAGAGAGACAGCCTTCTTCACTTCTTGCATTACACAGGAAGATTCTTCTTCTTTATCTGGGCTGAGCTCCCCTACTACTTCATTCGCAAGGGCAGAATCTCGCTGGCCTTCAAGGCGGCGTTCTGGGAACTTTCGACTTATACTTCGCTTTACACTCTCTATCGCATGAATCCACGAGCCACTACCTTTGTTTTCCTCATTCCCCTGTTCCTTCTCCGACTTGGCTTGATGGCTGGCAACTGGGGACAACATGCATTTGTCGATGCAGATGAGCCAGATTCTGATTATCGATCAAGCATCACACTCATTGATGTTGCTGTGAGTTTCTTTTCGCCTGCCCACTCACGTTTTCCGTGCTAACCTTATTATAGAGCAACCGACATTGCTTCAACGACGGATATCACACCTCTCACCACCTCAACCCTATGCGTCATTGGCGTGAACACCCAGTCTCCTTCTTGAAAACGAAGCACATCTACGCTTCGCAGCAAGCCCTGGTCTTTCACGATATTGATTATCTCATGGTCACTGTGAGGCTATTGATGAAGGATTATAAGCGACTGGCAGAGTGCTTGGTGCCCATTGGTAGCCAAATCTCACTGAATATGGATGAACGCGTGAAGCTTCTGCAAAGACACACTCGAAGATTCTCCGAGGAGGAGATCAAGCAAAAGTTCAAGACACCTTAGTCTTGAAAGAGTGTGGATAGCGTCATCAAAAGTCAATCTGGACAATTCACCAGCATTCTCTCAACTGCACTTACTGAGTTTAAGCATTCTGGCAATGTTTCATTTGATACCTGTTCATATTATATGAAGCCTTCCAACTGAGGAGCATTCTACCATACATCAATCAAGGGATAGGCAAGGGGTGGAGGCATAGGAAAAGAAGGCGGATTGTTCTACAGTACAAGGCTAAATTGCCTTCCTACATACTTTTTGTAATAACCGCATTAAACACATATTTTCCATCACTTTTAAACCCTCGCGCGGCATGTCCGAGTAAAACGTGTGGTGCTAGATCTATTCTGCATAGCTATCAGAGGAAAAGGGTTGGAGATGGAACTGAGCCATACCAATCTCGTAACCTGGTTCAAGGCACTTCTGCTCTCATTCAGGAGCACAGTTTTCTACACAAGACTATCAACCAGGCAAACGACACACAACAGAGGAGCCCAGTCCATTGTGGTGAGAGCACATACAAAGAATCTCCTCGAATACCCTGTCATTGGCATTGTCGGTCACAACCCAATGGCCTTTTCCGTCATCTCCGTTCTCTTGTGGCCAGAACTCCTTGGCCACGGGCTTCTGTAACCACCTATTCGTCCATGGGTACCGAACTCCACCCCCTGACCCGCTTGAGATAGTCAATTTAAGATGCTGCAGTTTGCTTTGAGTGACAAACGTGTCCAAGGTATCGAGTAGAGCGTGACAGTCCAGAAAGCATGGAAGGCCGATCTCGATCTTGAGGGCGAGGTAAAGCCGGAGCGTGTTCGGAAATGCAGACCTGAGTATGGAAAGCATAGACTCCAAAGGATCTAGCTGGAGCAAATATTTTTCGTTCTTCATCTCTCCTAGCTCTAGGGGCAATACGATCTCCAGTGATGAGATACTAGCAAGCCTAGCAGGGAGCAAGAGTTGTGGTAGACGGCCTAGAAACTCCTGGGTTGAGATGTGAAAAGTGTTTGCCCCATAGAGAACCGCGATGCCTTCCGCGTATCTATCATCCAGCCAAGTCAGCAGGAATTTCTATCAAGAATGCAACTGGGCATTTGTTTGCACAACTTACGCCTGTCTAGAGGCTAAGAGCCACCCCATTACACCGATCAAGCACTTCGATGGTGACTCTCCAGGCCAGAACTCGCAATTTTGCCCGAACCCATCAAGGCATTTGTCATCTACGGCATCTGGCTCACTCGCATAGATCTCGGTTATAGTGTGTAATGAGGGTTCAAGGCGACCGGGTCGACAACGATGACATATGCTGCTTCGCCAGCGCCAGCGTTTTGGCTTGTGGTAGTCTGGCTCCCAATTCCAAGGCCCTTTCATGTAATCATGAGGCCATGCTGAAGCACGCCAGTATGGAAAGGGAGTCATTGGGTGATTGAAAGAAAGGTCCATGTGCAGAGTGCGGTCGCCGAATGCCAACACTAGGATCTCATGCCGTATCTCTGCAGGTAGCTTGCTGAAGAATGGAGAGGCTTGGGCGAGGTCCTCATGAGAAACCGAGGGGGTCAAAGTATGATGCCGTCGTTCGGGGAGATAGGGAGGAATTTTATTCCTGCCTCGAACAACGTCGAGCCTGGATTGAAGCCAGCCGCCGAGTTTCGATTTCATGATGAATAGTGGATGATGAATTATGAATGATGAGTAGCCTCTGAAGATGACAGGAAAGTGATCTGACAACTGGTTCTAGGCAGCGAAGCGTGAATGCAACAATGAGGTTATTGAAGCTCGTATTAAGGATTATCCTTGCTTCAGTTCTATATTAAGAACTCGCAATGCTGTCCCTTCCTGTCCTTGCAAGGATATAAAGCCAGTCATCCAGGCAGAAACAAACGGATTAGCATTAATCCGATCTGACATTCCTTGTCATGTTTATGGAAGCATAACCCATGCATGCCGATGCTTACTATTAATGTCCACCCGAGGTGGGTGTCAGATTATGTTCCTTATTGTCTACCTAGGTACTTGACATAATTAGCCTATACTCTTCCTCTTGTCATTTTCGATTTCGTTAGGCGAATAAATTTATCTAATATTTAATCATCTGACTGCCGTCAATCGTGGTGGGACATCTACGTTTCTTTACCGTAGCATCAGCGAGGGCTACCCTACTGTCTGGATTCTGTCAACGATCGCGGCTTCACGAGAGCTATATGACCTTTAGAAACTAAATAAAGGAAATGATTAATTCCTTAAGAGCCACACCGCTACTGCTTTCGTTCGTTCACACTTGCGGCAACGCCATAGCCCTCATTGTGGACGAAACGGTAGGATAATAGGGGCATGTTTAAGGCTCACGAAATGATTGATGTTTAGCTCAAGCAGTCATCAAATTCTGAAATGGCTCCAATGACGGCCTTTAATCTGTGGATAAAAGGCGACTTCCTTCAAGCATCTGCTTTGGAGATTTTCGAGATCCGGCTGCGTCGCTACTGGGAGGAACTCCCAGCCAGAGTTTGTCTTTTATTTTTAATTTCTCCTAGAAAGAAAATAATTAATCTAACACGGGCTCTCTCATAACCAAACATTCGAATATGCCGTAAATGGCAGGAGTACGAAGCTCGCTTCATTAGACATGTATGGAGTGGGGTGGGCTGTCGGACCTTGGAAAACTGCTGTTTTCCGTGAACCACAAACATCCAGCGAGGGCGTAATTACGAGCCCAATTACTCAGCTAGTAAAAGAAAAGACCCATGCTTACCATTTTCTTAATCTAACGCTTAGTTTTAGGGAGCCATTATGCCCTTGGGCCAATGACGAGCGAAGAAGCAACATGGAGGTATCGGAGTTAAGATGGAAACAACAACGACGGCTTGGTAATTCAGCATACCAAAAGAGGTAAACAGGGATGCTTCATAGGATATAGATTTAGTTAAAAGAAGTGTGATAGACCATAGTTTAACAGATCAACCAACAAGCAACATGATGTCGATTCACCTTTTGTCACTTCTGCTGGCAGCTGTCGCAACCACGGCGGCGCCATCCGCTCAATATCACGTTTCACCAGTTGCGGTAAACACAAGCTCTGGCATCTTTGCACCATTTTATACAGATTCTCAACCAAAAGTTGCTTCTTTCTTGGACATTCCCTACGCCGAGAGCCCCGTTGGGTCTCTTCGATTTGCAACCCCAGTTGCGAAGAGACACCCGGGGAATGAGGTCACCAAAGCGACCAAGTTGCCGGCTGGTTGCTTTCAATATGTTGCTCCGAATCTTAGAGGCACCATAACATACGGCCCCGTTACTTCTGCATCATTTCAACGAGGAGATTACTCCAACACAACTGAAGACTGCCTTCGACTCTCTGTGTTTGCACCCAAGAGGGCAGTCGAGGAGAGGACATCGACAGCCTCTACATCCCACGACGCCTTACCTGTCATAGTTTGGATTCACGGCGGAGGCTATAGCTTTGGAGGCACCAACGTTCCTTACCAGCTCGCCCCTAACTGGATTCAACGCAGCCAGAGACATATA
>JAALXN010001462.1:0-11604 GCA_012978555.1 Fusarium drepaniforme | reverse complement strand
TATATAATATAATAAGCTAAGCTAGCTTAAAAGCCTTATTAATATAAAGCTAAATATAATTAATTTTATTAGCGCTATAAGAAATAATAAAGTCTAGGTTTAAAGCTTATTTAAGCTACTTAAGTAGCTATAAGAGGTAAAGTAATAAAAAGAAGCCCGCTAATTATAGATAAAATCAGGAAGACTATTATAGAGGATAAGTTATAGAGGATATATTACTAGAGCTTCTTTAAGGAGGGGGGTTAAGGTTTTTAAGAAGTTAAGTTATACCGGTGACTTAGCCTATCGGGAGGAGGAAGGTTTCGGTTATAAAGGTAGAAAGTTTAGGTTATAGCTAATAGGATAAGTCAATAGGAGTTATATATTAGTTGAGGCAGCTTGGATATAGAAATCAACAGCTTGCCAAACTAAATTGGCGTATACATCAACTTTGACTTGGTACTGTACACTTCAACTAGCGCGGACAAGGACTCAACCCTCAACTGCTCGAGGGATGTTGCCACCCATTGATTGACTTTCATGGCACAAGCCCATCGCGCTCACAGTTTTTGAAGATTCTGCAGCGTAGAAACAGGTTGTAACATCTTTCAGAGTCGTTCTGTCAATAGTTTTACACTTCATAGTGCCATGAAAAAGAGCTAAGTCGCCTTTGATGAGTGGCTCATCGCGACACATCTCGTAGTGAGAAGGTTCAAGTTGGAAAAAGGTGGAAGAAATTCGCAGAGCACGTGAAACATTCATCTGAAAAGGGAAAAGCGTTATTTCATTTCTCCTTGAAACGTCCTCGACTCACCGCCTCAAACGAAAAAAAAAAAAAACACGTCAAACGGGTAGACACCTTAAGATTCCCTTGGCCCCACAAAATGCCGTCCGTGATGGCTTCACCGAACAAACAGAGTGGTTGTGAAAGAAGAGAATGTACCCCTGTTTCCTTGGTAAATATGACTTGGCTTCCGAAGTTATTTCCACTCGAATGTGTCTTCCCGAGATACTTGTTTCGAATGTGTCCCTAAAATGTCAGCCGAGGGGACCTCTAAGAAGGGTCAAGTGATGAAGGAGGGATGCGTACTTAAGGCCACCAATGCCCTCGATTTGGAGCATCTCGACACTTCTTCTTTCTAATCCTTTTCCATCCTTGTCTATCCATTTACATCCTTCTTCATCCTCAACTTATTCCAGTCAAGAGACGCAAGCCATACTTTCCATCTCGCATACTTCATTCACCATGCCTCAGCTAGGGACCGTTCAGGCTGGAGCTGGGCGGAAGAGAAAAGCCGGCGAAGTATGTATCGCTCTTTCGCCTAGGTACCTAACCATTGACTAACCCTCCCGCTTAGGGTCCGTCTTCACCCCCTTCTGAAAAGAGAACAGTGCGCAACGCTCCCAAGGTATATCGCGTTCGGTTTCGAGTCTTTGAGAAACTAACCGTGGCTGCAGGATAATGCGGTTACTATCTCTGATGATGGTTCTAGCATCACTATTCGAGGCACAGTAGGTCATATTTGACACCTCAAATGTGGTTGCTATCTAACATGAGTCGGTAGACCCGGCCCTTGACACCGACGACCACACAATGGATGGTCAACCATGGCTATAAGCTAGGAGGACAGGAGCGAAAAAAACGAGGGCGAACCTGCCTCTCCCATGAAGCCCCCTCCCACGAAGCCAAAAGTGAGCAACACTCCTCCCAACTTGGCTAATTTCTTCTCTTATTCTCCTTCAGGCTTCATCTACCACAGCTCAGACAGCTGACACATCCATTGCTCCCGACGTCTTTAGTCTTCTCGAGCGCATTCAAGAACTGGAAGCGCAACAGAAGAAGCAGCACAGGTCAAATCAGGACCTCTTCACTTCCTAAGCCGAGCGAATCAACGCCCTCGAGAATCACATTCAGATGTTGAACAAAATGGTTGTCAACGATCAGGCCGGTGCCATTGAGGACAGTCACGCTGAGGATCATGAGTAGGAGGATGAGTGGGAGGATGAGTGGGAGGATGTGGAGGACAGTAACGTTGATGGTGATGAAAATCTGGAGTCGTAGACACTACGATGGACAGTGGTGCTTCTGGGGTCGCTTTATTGTGGCACGCATGGGTAGGGCCCATACAACATCGCGTTTCACAGGTATTTAGTTATCACTTTGTCTTCTATTCATTGAACAGAGTCTCTTGTCCCGTGCATTGACTTATTCTACTGTTTTCTCTGTGGGCCAAGTTTAAACTGTCTGAACACACTGACCTTTTGCAAGAAGACCGGCCTGTATCCGGGTCGGCCGTCAATCCAGTACCTGATGGGCACTGAAATTGATGCTTTGTGGAGAATTTGGCGATATCTGAGCCTAAGATGGTCGCCGGCCCGCGTCCGACTCGGACCTCTGGACGGACTAGATTATTGCTCTCCGGTACAGCTGCGTGTATCCACTCTAGAAATGATT
This sequence comes from Fusarium drepaniforme, assembly GCA_012978555.1. NCBI lineage: Eukaryota > Fungi > Ascomycota > Sordariomycetes > Hypocreales > Nectriaceae > Fusarium > Fusarium drepaniforme. The sequence goes on along the minus strand of JAALXN010001462.1, from coordinate 9,170 downwards.
CTTGTCCGCCGGTCCGGGTACGAGACGGCCGCCTGTACATGGGTCATTGAGTTTCAAACTATAATGACAAGTTGTTCGTTGTATAGTCTCGCTCTACGCCTAGCACGCCGAGCCGGATCCGAGAGGGTAGCCTGCGACCCGGTTTAGAAGTTCGTACCTTTGCTCGACACGACTGTCAGGGTTATTTTCTTTTTTTCATTTCATGCCTTCAAGTTCCTGCCAAGTATGTGTATATAGAATAAGATCCTTCCGGTTCCGGGAAGCATCCTTGAACCGTCTATACCTGGCCTTAGCCTACTACTCAAGCGGCCAAGCTCGTGGCCAGGCTCAAACAAATAGAAGCTGCATATGCGACATTGATGCAAGTCCGCGATCCTGTGGGCAATCAACAGGCAGGAGGCTAGATCGGCCATTGTCATAGCCATATCCTTTTTCATATGATAGGTATCTCAGCCCGACGATGCATCGCATCACCCCGTCAGGTGCATCTCCTAAATAGTAAGTGCGTCTTGAATGCTTAATTTCCTGTTCAGACAAATAGCTTCATACCCACGAGTCCGAGTATCTTTCAATTTGACTCGGATGACTCTACTCGCCGGTTGAGACTACTCTCCCATGGAGAATAGTCCAGCGTCTCGGGGTGGATCGTCCCCAGTCAGGACAAGTCCGTCATTTCTTGTTGAGGTTTTACATCTTGATCCAGTCCAAACTCGGACTGTGGCGAGATCCTCGTACCCCCGCGCCCTATGTCTCATGTCACTCGCTCTCAACCACCATGCGCTTGTGGGCACAAACAAGACAGTCGATCAACGCTTGAGCCCAGATCAGAGTCGTCGTGCCGTGTGTGAGAAGTCGGGGGCTCCCTAGTTCGCCTCGGCGCCCATAGCCTCTCGAACATCATGAGAACACCACTCACCAACATTATTCACCGTGCAGCTTGTTCCATGAGTGTTCAGAGCGCATCCACACACACACACACACACACACACAAGAAACAACTTTCTTTGTTGAAACCCTGTAAGTCTTCAGACCCACGGTTGACCCTCGAGTCTACCATCCATCTCCACATCCGAGATAGCCCACGTGCCAGGCTGGGATGTGATGAGGGCACAGAAAGTCCTGCCCGCCGGCGTCGCAAGTCAAGGTACGGCGAGCGAAGCGATCTATAAGTTCCTCATACCCTCTTATCATGCTATCCTTATGGCCTATATTAAGGTTGTTAGGTTAGTCTGGCCAACCGTCCAACACCTCAGTGCCGCATCGTAGGTTGATGGCTGACGAGAGTGACCTGGGGAACCTATCGTGCAATGCTGGATCAGCTGCTTCATCATGAAACGTCTAATGGATTGGGGAACATACCATATGTCACATACAAGCTAGTGAAAATTGATGATTAATGTTGTTGAAACGTTACTATTTGCTGCAAATCCCTTGCCTGTGGTCAAACGAGGCTTCCAATCATATTCGCCCATTGAGCGAACGGATACCGAAACAAGAAAGCCCAACCCTTGAGTTTTAAGGTTAATTCTAACCTTAAATGTCCCAAGCTGAATGAATAACCACCTTGGTACAGTATTGTAGAATATCGTGGCGGAGATGCTGAGCGCGTGTATTTACCCTAGACCAAGAGCAATTGTTCTTGGCATTTAATCAAGTAATGATTGGCTTGGAGAGACCATTCTCCTATAGGGACATCAACGGCCTTCTCATTCTTAAAGCATCTTGTCATTCATTCACATACTTATTTCTTGCCAGGTACGTACTGTACCGAAAATTTGCAAGCTCCGAGTCGATGACGACCTAAAGCATGACGTAGAAGGGTTAGTCAGCCGAGACCAACCCACCCTTGGCGGGCTGTTTCAACACCAAAAAAGCAATCTCGTGATAACGCTGTCCCATGCAATTAGGGCCTCAGTTGCAGCGCCAACCACGGCCTAAAGTATGCCTTATTCATACTCTTTCTATGCGAAAGGAAAAGCAGGTATAGAAAGCGCGTACTCATTTGACGGGATGGGAAAAAGAGGAAGAAAGAAAAAAATCTCTTGGGCTGCCATTGGCGCCACAATAGGATGCCTGAGCGCGACCGTCAATAGTGACAAGAAATCAGCACCATGGCCATGTCACCCGAGGCCCATAAACTCTCGGAAATCTCCAGTCCCATTAGTGTGTTTTATGGTATGGGCTGGCTCCATAGCACAAGAAGGTTCTATGATATTAATAGGTTCCATGGCACTGGTTGGTTCCATAACATTGAGCGGTACTCAGCGGCCATGAGGAAATTTATAACACAGGCTTGTTTTATTTAGGAATTGGTCGGCCTAGGTAGGTTGGATAAATAACCAGGCCAGACCTAGTAATTTGCAACGCCATGGGTTTTGCATAGTGGCGTCAGTCGGACAAACCAACATCATGCCTATTGTTGACCTCGCCTATCCGAAGGCCAAGGCTTCCAAGGATACAGGATAGGTAGATTGCGCCGTTCGTCAATGAAAGTCTCGACAAGCTCGAAAACGAACAAGCCCAAAAAGAGGTCGTCACCGCGCTTGCATCTGAACTCCCAATCTCTTGGGGACGGTCCGGGACGGGAGGCAGAGAAGCTTCCAGGCCGACACCGGCGAATTCTTGATATTTAATGGGGCGGCCGCTACAAGTGAGCCACTGTGCTGTATTCTCAACTCTGTTGCTGTCGGGCGCCACAACCACCCGCTCCTTGGCGGTGGAGATCATGATGGTCGAGGCCAAACTTGAGGGATAGCGTTGAGCACGGCTCTTGCAGCGGTGGTTCGAGAATTTTCCAAGGAGGGATGATGAATGGATTTATTGATTGCTTGAGCTGATGATCGAAATGGCTCTTCTGAATAGGTAGCTAGCTACAAAAGAGTAGTTGGCTACAACCATTACAAAGGCAAAACTCAACCTGGATCCATTAACAAGCCCATTCTCAACAGAGGAGGCGGGATAATTATGATAAGCCTCCGTTAATTCGTATTTGGACCCGTCTTGACATCCTCACCTTTCTCGTCTGACAAGCGGATGCTGTGTATTCGCATGCTCTCCTGGAGCCTTCATCATCCCCATGAGAGAGTTGAACCCAAATGACCATGTCAAATTTCCCTATATTGCCGGCATAGATAATTACCTAAAGAATTGCTTAGATGCTAGGTATTCCTTTAATGCGATATATATAAGTGACAAGACTCTTTCTGTATCCAGAATAACAGCCTTTTTCTTTTCGAGATATTCGCCAATTTACAACGGTTAACATTTGGCAGGTTTCAGGTCAGCAGGATTTCATTTCAGCAAAATATCAACCTCAGAAGGGGATAGTAGAAGTGCCAGGAAAGTGAAAGCCGCTCAATAATAGGCCCTGGTATGACTGTTCAGTATCATTGTGGTGTGCTGTAATTGACTAGCATCACCCGGGGGGGCATCTACAGCTAACCACTCTGAGGGACAGCATATAATGGCTTCGTGAGGATACTTTCTAAGAGATGATGGCTCTCGAGCACTACGGAATTTTAAATAGGCTAGCTAGTCAGAGGAGCAACTCAGGGCGATCTTCTATGTCGGCTATCCCGGCTTCAACTATGACAAAGAACACATTTCTAACACATCATAGCATTATATCCCAATGCTAACACCGTGGCCTGATATACTGTTGCAATAGCTCCGTTGGCTGTAGCTCACATCAGCTGGTGCTGATGTTGGAACATCTTCTCCTGCAGACAGCAGAAAGATTAAAAAGAGGCCACTGTGACAGCATTAGGATAATGCCATGTTGCTTTATTATAGGCTGCAATGATGTCAAAAGCCATCAGCCACAACAACAAAAAAACGCAGCTATCAATACTTGACGGTATCAAAACCCAATACCGTAAAACACCCGTAACCTAAGGCCAGGCTTTAAGTATAACAAAGAATATGTTATCTCTCTGCCTAGATTGCCTTGATCTACCTTTAGGTATTCTTTGATGTTAACTTATCTTTCAAAGCATTATCGAGACATCATAAAGTCATGTCTTAGGCGATTCATGGAACCAGTGCCTCGAGGCTACGGAGACAAGGACTAGTAGGTCTTGCACGCAGAACGTGGGAGACTGCGTACACACTGTCTCCGGCGCCATCCCCACAACGTGACCAAGAGTCGTATGGGTATAGAGATATTGCCTCGATCATAGTAATGAATCTATGATGGCTGTATGTCGGTCGCACAGAAGCCATTGCCGGGCTTAAGAATGCCTTCGTCGACAAGGATCATGCTCTCGAACCTCGTCATCAGGCCGGCACGGGGTGATATGTTGTCACTTGGACCATTATACTGCCCTTATTGGAGAAAATGATCTCGAGGAGTCTTTGATGGGAAAACTCAGTTGATAGGTCGATCTCTGTGAAAGTACGATTGTCACTGGACTCAGCCAGAGGTAGCCTGCCACTATCATGAACCGTGATGACGACGGGAGGATGGGCGATGTAAGAAGCGAATATGTTTCTTAGCTTCCCGGCATATCAATGCCACCTTTACCCACCGTACCCAACCCACGTTAAGATGTGATCCCCTTTTTCTGTTCCTCTTCCCCATGCCACAACTGCATTTTGTAGACATGTGTAGACAGAACTATTTATATGATTGAAGTAGAAAGGGGGCTTTTGGAGTATATTATCCCAAGTGAAGGCTCGCTCATTGCTGGCTCGTTGCGACGTAGACTTTACCTGGGATGCCAATGGCTGGTTAAACAGTTTAAACCCCCATGACACGGCAGAGAGGCCAGCACGTCGTGGTTTGGACGAGCCGTTGGAGTCCTCCTCCTGTCCGTTGATACCGGGGTCTGGGGTATCTGGCCTACGCACCTGTGGTGCCTTCCCTGGGACTAGGTACTTGATGCATACGAGAAATACTTTTGGCCACATGGGGCGCAAGCTCCCACCCTTTCAATGCATAGAGATGCCTGATCTTATTGTACGGTATTGGTAAAGGATGAACTCTTGATAAGCATGTTCATCGCTCCCTCCATCATATACGGTTCCCAAGCCCGGCGTAGTAAGATCTCGGAAGATGTCTTGGGTATATTTGAGCACTGGAGTTGGTAGAGGGTCGAGTAAGATCAAAGACTTGGGGGTTTACAACGTTGATCTGCCAGTATCCTCGTTGGCAAAGGATTACAAGTCATTGACGATGGAATATGAGAAGCTAAAAAAACATAGATGTGTCACAAGCAGGGCCACGGGGGGTTCTCTAGTAGTGCGGTAGCCGCATTCTTGAGCCACCACGGCGCCCTCGCCGCTCACATTGCTTAAGGGATACATATTCTCTAAGATACTCATCCCATTTCGACCTTTCATGTATTCCTTTATTTACCCGATATAGCGCATTCCTATCTGGGATTGTCAATCCCTATTACCCGGACCCAAGTAAGGGATAGATGTCCCAGGATAGCCAGCACTACTTCCTCGTCTTTCCCCTTGGTCATGTGCATAATTTCTTTAGCGGTATTATATGTGGAATGCGGAGTACAAGGTTAAGATTTTGGCTTCATGGAAGATGACCATCGTGGCAAGTGTTTGAGATCACGTTGACTTAGAGAAAGAGGCTTGGGAATGCAAATGACGTTTGGGAACGAATCACAGAATACCTCCTCGGACTTCTAACAGCGTGTGTGGAAGTGTATCCGCTGGCAAGTGCTGGCAGTGAAGATGTTAGGAATCGTAAGACTCGGATGTATCTACATCCTAAGTCAGAACAGCGTGTAAAAGGGGCGAGAGTACTTTTGTAATTCGTAGCAAAATGGGGTTGACGTAAGATTAGCAGGAGGACTATCTTCAACGGCCTCGTTCGGATCAAAGGTTTTTTGGATCTCTCAGGCTGAGTTGAAAGGCTGAGGCCAGGCGTCCACGATCGTCCGTCCCCATACGCATGAGCCATGACGATGTGTGAGGCGTATGAGCATTGAGATGGCATGATCATTGTGTTCTATGCTATTATGACCGACGGAGACGTCAACACAAGGACATAGACGTACGGAAGGAAGGCGAGGAAGAGAGTCCTCAAAATGAAGGTTCCGTCCGTTAGAGGAATTGATGACAACGACGCGATCCTGCGATCAGGGTGTTGGCAGCCATGCTCCTCCCTATTAACACTAGACATTCCGCTACCAGGTCGGATGGGGTGTGTAGGACCCCTCCATGCTCAAAAGGCTCCGATATCTCAAGATTCGACGGAGGAGTGACGAAGTGGCGAGTTTTAGGTTCGGAAATCGGTTTCCAGCAGCAGAGTAAAGATGCTTTCTTACAGGGATAGACATGGGACATGTCCCGCCTTTCCATGCCAGGGGCAGGGGCAGGCCCAATACCACGATGATATAACTCGAGAAGTATGTAATGGTTGCTCCCCGGGCGGGTGCGCTAGTGGCAGGCTCAGAAGCCGTACAAGGGTGAGGGCATCTCCATCAACCCCGAGATCGTCGCTTCAACGGCATCATCGATCTTCCGGGTCACTTATCCCATAGGGCGATGACCGCGCTTCAACTATAACGAACAACATATTTCTTGGGCATCACCATTTACGGCCGTGGCCGTACAGTCCATTCCCCTTCTTGATATCCCGGTGCAGGAGAGCTCTGGTGACGTTATCTCACAGTTGTCTCCTCGTCCGAGGTGTGCTAAGCTATTGAGACATGCCACTGGGCTTGCTGGCGATGTACACCATCTGGAAAATGATCCATGCCCGTTACGATGTTTCCGAATCTCCTGCCGGTGGACGGCCGACTAGCTAAGTGAATATAGAAAGAAGCTTTCATCATCATCAACAATGCTGCGTCTTGATTTCTCTAGCCCAAGTCCAGCGCCATCCATTATGCATCCTCCGTGTTCATCACCCAGCTCATCGACTTCAGCCGCGTCATTAGCCTTTCCTCTGTGTCTCGCAGTTGGTCGTTCGTGTAGTCCTGAAGATCCACCTTTATATCCACCAGACGATCATTAATCGTATCATCAGTGTATGTTTCACTGTCATTCCTGGTTTCTTGAATCAGGTCATCGATCTCTTCCTTGTTGTAGATGTTCGAGAGGGGGTGGGTGTCGCTTATCTGCCTTTCGATGTGATCCATGAGGTCCCTCTTCATATATCGTAATTCTTCTCGGAGGCTTTCCATATGCAGAGCAAGCTTATCCTCGAAGACCCGAGCGCATATAGCTTCGATATCATCGCCCTCTTGGAAGCTGATCTTTCTGGGCCGTTTTCTTGAAGGGTGAGAGGAGCTGGGGCCGACTTTCGAAAAACAAGCATTAGTACTACCATTCATTGCACGGGGGAAAAAGCTGCAGTTCGTACCTTTCTCAGGAGGTGGTGGCGGTGGAGGTGTGGCCTGAGCCTCGGTGTACGACGGGGGAAAGACGGTCGGCGGGCATAGGGGCGATTGGGCAGTGAGCACAGTGCCGCCCTTGCCGGCGTAAAGACTCCCCAGGTCGGCGTACTGGGCAACGGATCTGGCCATCGGAGAGGAAGCAAGGTCGCAGATAGTACGCGCAGCGTCATCTTGGACAATGCCAGTAGCAAAGTGGACATCCAAAGAAATAGCTTGCGACAGGAGCTTCAAGTTATCCAACTTGTCGCCATGTTCCCTCTGCCTTCTGGGCACGAGTGGTCCCCTGGGTACGACTAGATCGGGAGGTCGCTGTAGCTGGAAACCGAGGCAAGTGGGACTAGGCCCAAGCTGCTCGCGCACAGTCTGGTGTGGCTCGTCCGAGCATCTGACTGTCAATGCGGTGATTGCCTCTGGGGGTATGTTCAAGAGTAGCGTTGTGATGGTGAGCGGCGTAGTCTTGAGCTGAATCGGGACTTGAACCTGGAAGAAGGTTGTCTTGTCTGAAATATTGTACGAGATGCGAAATGTGACCTGACGCGCTGGGTCCTTGGTGCGATGGTGAAAGAGTAAACGCGTATTCTCGTCGGCATCGGCCCAAGTAACGACTACCTGAGGAACTTTGATGTCGATATCATTCGAGGGGGAGTCTGTGTGTGATAACGATGAGGATTTGGCTTGCTTTGAAGCAATCTCTTCGGTTCTGGTTGACAAAAGCGCACGTTAGCAAATCTTGATCCGAACAGTGGGCACCCACAGAGTATTTGCATCCAAAGCAGTGAAAGAACAAAAACTCATACGAAGGAGAAGGCGTTGATGCGATTCCCAGCGACCGAGATAGCTCCCGCAGCAGGATACAGAACCCACAGGACGACTCGATGGCACCCAGAGAAGTCAGTCCCACACCCTCAGGCGACACACAAGGATAAATCCTACCCCCGCGAGCCCCTTTCCACCCCCGGAATTACCCGTAGCTTGGTAGTGGATGGCTAGGACCAACTTGTCTAGAGTGACTGCCATGTGCGATGCAGGACTCCATCGAGCAGGGGTGCGTCCAGGATACCATGGAACTGACCCTTGTGCTAGAACTTCCATGGTGTGAACGAATCAAAACTCAACGACCTAGGCTCCGTCGCATGATAGGTACAGATTGACTGGGCTGGGTGATGGAAGAGAGAAGGCTGAAGAAATGTGTACGTCGCGCCCGCGTTGGCGAACGCAGCGGAAGGGAATGAGGCGAACGGAAAGAAAGATGGAAACCGGACTTCCCGTTGAGAACGATGATGAAAAGAGGAAATGAGATAGCGAAATTCGTAGGGTGAATCAAGGGCGGTCTCGGTCGGGTCGGGAGGTGGGTAGTGAATGATTGATAAGATGAAAACAAGCGGTCGCGACGAGGAGGAGGAGGAGGGTTTATTCCAAATGAGGTAGCGCTTCGGTAAATAAGGAAGGCAGTAACATAGAAGTGACGGGGTCAAATGATAATGTAAGAGCACAAGTCATGAGGAGAGAGGAAATGGAGATGCGATCCATGCGATGCGATGGGTAACGCAGCCGAGGATGGAGGTGAATGTGAGAGAAGGCAGTGAAGCGGGGTGGAGCGGAGCGGAACGGGGATCCACAATGACGCGTCAAAATAGACACGTCGCGAAAAAAGACGCGTCAGCGGAATCAATGACGTAAACAAGCTGACAGCGAGGTTCTTAGATGCCTGAGGCAATTAACAGGCTGCGCCACAAAGCTTTCAAGCCACAGATTCCCCCGCCCAATCCATTTGTGAACAATTACAGAGTACAGTGACAAGCCTAGCGG